>PVJO010000510.1:0-234001 GCA_004026905.1 Hystrix cristata | reverse complement strand
CTGATATGAGAAATCATAACTGTAAATAAGGACAAAGAGGTGTAATAGATATTATATAAAAGGAAGATAATATACAAAGGTGAGGAGTACTAGAAAGAAAGAAGGGGAAAAGAAGAAAGGCAACAAAGGAAAGAAAAGGGAAAGGGAAAATATGGAAAATTAAGAATAAACCTGCTCTAATTAGGGAGGGAGGGAACAGGGGGGAGGGGCAGGGAAGAGGGGGGAGAACCAAGATGCATCATGTACAGGTACAAAATAAATGTGATGAATGTAACCATTATATGTAAAATGTACCAATACATGTTCTTGGTTTAAAATAAAAAAAAAAGAAAGTAAACATATACTTAGCATAGGCTTCAAGCATTTCTACTTCTGGGCATTTAGCCAAGAAAGTATATGACCACACAAAGATCTGTAGATGAATGTTCATAACAGCATTATTTGTAATTTCCAAGAATCAGAAAGAACCCAAATATATATCAATATGTGAATGTATAAATCATGGAACACTACACAGAAATAAAAAAGGATGAAATATGACAAAGACAAATCTCAAAATAATTGTGCTGAAAGGAGAAGCAATCAAAAAATAAAGAGTGCACCTTATATAATTTCATTTATCCGAAATTCTAAAATAAATGTAAACTAATCTATAGAGACAAGAGAACTGATAAGGGGGCATAAGGAAACTTTGGATATGATAGATATGTTTGCTTAGCTTGTGATGGTAACCTCTTGGATGTATACACAAACCAAAGCTTATCAAACTATATACTTCAATGGAGTGCAGCTTATTATTTGTCAATTACACCTCAATAAAACTGGTAAGGGCTCTGTTTTCAGACTACCTGGAATCTAAAGCTGACATTATCATATACTAGCTGTCTGTTTATGGACAACTTACCTAACCTCTTGGCTCCTAGTTTCCTCATCCATCAAATTGGCATAGTAATAGGTAAGTCCCATGTTTTCAATATGAAGAATAAGAGAAATAATACATGTACAGGACTCACAAGAATGATATTACACAGACAGAGCTGATAGTTAATACAGTTATCTCTGGATATCTAGTATCCAAGGGTGGGTTGGTTCCAGGACACCCTGTGGATACCAAATCTGTGGATATCAAAAGCCATGGATATTCAAGTATTTTATATAAAATGGTGTACTATTTGCACATAATCACTGTCCATCCTCCTGCATATTTTGTCCGTCTCTACATTACTTATACTACATAAGGCAACGTAAAAGCTACATAAATGTTATAGTAATTGTTTATAGAATGATGACCAAAAAGATCTGTATGCAATTTTTAAAATTGTGTTTTATTTTTGGTCTTTTTAATCTATAAATGAGGAACCCACAGACACAGCCTACGGGATATGTGTCACCTCTGTGGTTGCCGTAGTGAGCGAGGTACTGAATCATAGTAGACTCAGTGCTAGGAGTAGACTAGGAGTCCTAAATTCAACTTCTGGTATTTTATGTACTGGATGCGAAAATTTATGTCATCTAATGTTATGTAGCTTCAGTTTCCTTATCTGTAAAATGAGGACAGTAACAGGATTTACCACATAGGATTCTCATGAAACTAGGCAAAATGAGAAATTGTAATAAAAAATTCTCCCACCAATTTTAAGGGGGTGGAGAAAGAAAATTTTAAAATGTGCTATTTTTACACATCCAAAGTTCAACCCTGTTGTACTTATTTAGGTTCATGTGTGAGAGAGGGAAAGGAGCAGCAGAAGGACAGGAATGGTAACATGAAGAAGGCTGGTACAGGAAGCAGAAACAGGACATAGTGAGGAGGTAGATGATCCTCTGAGAACTCTGCAAATAAAAGGCCTGAGGGGGTAAAATAGAGTTTCCTACTATAAGTTAGGTGGATGCTTCAGCCGTTCTTATTTAAAGGTCTTAGCACAGGATGACTCCAGTACACTAGGGACAAGAGAAAATTTGAACAGCTTGTAGAGTGGCAATCTGCATATTTTTATTTTCTGGTAAAACTGACTGTTATACAATTGAGAAAAAGTATAATTATATATGAATATTACTGACATTCCAGGTGTGTTTCTGTGGCAACAGGGATCCAAATGCACAAAGAATTTACACATCACCCAGGGAAATACTTTCTGGAAGGGTAATCTGATCATATTAGCAAATGAAGACTGTTAAGTCATAGCAATAACTATTCAGTCCACAATTATTTCCTGAGTATCTGATGAGAGATAGGCATACTGGTGTCAAGCATTCAGCAGATTAAGTGCTATACTTCAAGGAGTTATAAATCTGCATGTCTCTATGTCCTACCTCCATTTCTTAGGGTCCTAATGGAAAATAAAATCAATTTCAGGCAAACATTAAGATTCACACTTCCTGTTTTGGGCAGATACAGGTCTAGAAATCCCGAGTCTCCATTCGGGATGCAGCTGCTTTGCCCAATATATCTCAGGACAGTACTGATTTATTATATGGCTTGATGTCATTAAACATTTATTAAGCACCCATAGTGTGCTAGACATATAGAAAACAGATAAAAGACATCATTCCTGCTTAGCAGTGCTTTGTAAATGAAAACTAATGAATATATGCCTATGCAATACATCAAATAAGCAATATATATTTTAAGAAATGTATAAATATTTAATCAAGATTTTGTACAGTAACTCTGGCAGAGAAACCTAGGCTTCTTGGAGTGCTAAAACAGAATTCTAAATGACTAAAAATTTAAAGGTCTACAGTTCCATGGACAAAATGAATTGAAACAACTTTAGTTTTTTTTTTTTTTTTTTTTTTTTTTTTTTCTTTTTTCTTTTTGTGGTGCCGGGGATCGAACTCAGGCCCTTGTGCTTGCAAGGCAAGCACTCTAATCACTGAGCTAAATCCCCAGCCCCATTGAAACAACTTTAAATGGATACTTGACAATTATGTCATATCGTTTTTCAGAAAAATATTTAAAAATTAGAAAACGGCCTAAATACCTAACAGACAAAAGAATTAAAAATTAATTCCTTATCTTTAATCTAGATATAAAGTGTGCCAGGGTTCATTTTATCCTAGTGGTTTATATGTTAATAATATGGTAAGGATTTGAAGTATGACTTTATGCTTTCATTTTAAGTGCCTTTAAATACACACACACACTCACGCAGGACTGTTTAGAAATAGAAGCTTTTGTCTACAGATCTACAACCCTGTGCTGTTAGCATTTTTGGCCCCACAGAACATCATCTTTGACTCTAAACCCTTTTGTTCTAAAGTTAATTTTAGCTATGAATTTTCAGGTCTCTGGAGAGAGTATGTCACAGCAAACTTTGTGACAGATTTTTGGGTCTATATTTAATTAAAAGTGCCCTTACATCTGCTCAGATGCTATCCTAAAAAAGTCCTTCTGAGATGTGAGTGATGACCCACAACTTCCGACCCATTTTCGTACACAGTATTCCATAGCAGCAACTGCCAGCTGGTATCCTGCACTTTTCTCTCGACTGTGCCACTGAAAGGGAACAATTTGTTGTGTGGGAGGCCTAAAATTCTGGAAATTAAATTACCATCTGAGTGGACATGGTCACAGTACCATTCAAAAATATTGCTTAACTCTCTGCTATATTTTTATTATCCCCTATACTAACAGAGCCACCCAGGTGAGTTGTTATAGATCTCTGTCAACTGCTTTTGTTGTTTGGAACAGACAGGGGTAGCAGAATCTTTATCTGTCATCAGCTTACTGGAGAGGCAAACTAGAGAAGGTACTTTGACACAGTGGGGAATATAGTACATTTATGAGCTGAAAGAAAATTGAGTTTCTGTTGAATTGTTTACTGCTGCTGGAGAAACAAGAGAGGTTAATTTCATACTGTTTAATATAGCTTCAGAAGAATGCAAAATAAAATAATGCTTGAGCGTAACAGTGTTATGCTTAAAATCTGCCCTCCCCCAAGCAAAATAAACTCAATATAGTTTTGAGCCTTTAAAATGGATTTTAAATTCTTATGAATTCGGATCCTGAGGGATTATGTTAAGTAGTTGTTACAAATCATATCTCATGCCAAATGGCATATAGAAAAAATATGCAAAAATATGATTATGTTTCATTGAGGATTCTGTCTATCCTGTATTATGGCTGAATTTGAATTTTTATATTTATAGACATCATTACATCACATATGGTAAGTGACTGTAAAAGATACATATATAAAAATTATATTGTTTTACCTATATGCAAATGAATACACATACTGGTGTGTATAATTTTATTATCTTTTAACTTCTTAAAAATGATGCTGGAATCCACCTGTCTCTAAGGGGCCTTGTAGCACAAAAAGGTTTCATGTGCACCATCACCAAATCACTTACCACACTGGTAGTTCTTTGGTTGTCTTTTCTTGGCAGGTGCCATGATATTTTGTTTTGTTTGTCTGTTTTTTTGTTTTGGCAGGAGGAGAATACAGTTCCTACGTAAACCTGGCATTACAGAGTCTGAAGACAGTGGCGTGCGAATGAAGACAAGGCCCAGGTTTGACTTTGACCATTCTGAATGAAGTGTTCCAGGAAAAACCCTGCTCTCAATTATCTTTTCAGTTGGAACTTTGTAGTAAAAGTGCAATGCAACCATGGTACAAGTCACAAAAGGAAGTTAAAAATTTCTGTCTAGCTACATTTGAAAAAAGTAACAGGTGAAATTAATTTTAATATATATTTAAAACACAATATCTAAAATATTGTTTCAACAGTTTTCTAATGCTCGTTAAAATGAATACATAGCTGTGCACAGTATAAAACTATTTTGCTTCCCATCACGGCTTCAGGTGCTATGTTTGAGAAATACTTTCCTAAATAATGAGAGATGCTAGAGATGAAAGCTGGAGAAATAATTAGGTGGGTGTCAGACAGATATGCATTAAAACTCTTGGTTCTGTGTTCAAATGCACAGTTGACCTCGGGCAGGTAATGGTATTCAGAGCCCCTGTGACCTGTGAATAGAGTACAGTGATGCGTGACTCAGACGAAATGAGCATGCAAAGCATTGAATACCTGGCCTGGCACAGCACACCTGCTCAATGTTAGGAGGGAGGAAGATGATGATGATGATGATGCTTTTTGGGTATGAAATGAAGGGGTAGAGTTTCGGCCAGTTTTTTTTAATTTTATTTTAATGGTACATTTTAGATGCACATAGTGATAACATTCATCATAGGGGATTTGTACCTGTACATGACATATCCTGTTGCTTCTTTTTCTCCCATTCCTCTCCCTTCACCCCCTCTACACTTGAGAGTATCCACTATGTCCTGCTGGACACATCGTAAATGATTGCAGAAGCTCTGAAAAACTATATGTGAAACCTATGAAGAAAATTAATGTGATTTTCAACCACATTAACTCATTCCTTTAATATATTCAAACGAAATAATTCAAGTGAAACAAAAACTTTACTATGAAGGTCTTCAGTGTGGTGTTACCTATGAAGGAAATAAATGAGAAAGGCCAAAAGTTTAATAATGAACAAATAGGTTAGTAGAACTGCAGTTCACCCATATAAAGGGACATTATGCTCTATATCATTATGCAGTTAACAATGATAATCACGAAAATTATATAAAATTACTGAAGTGATTATGGTAAATTCAAATGACAATTGGGAATGTAAGATGGTACATGTACTATAATAACAATTATATAAGATGTGTATGGGTGTAAAAAAGGATTTGGAAGATAATTTGCAAAAATAGAATTAATTATGTTAGGATGAAGTGACTAAAGTTACTTAATATTATTACATCATGTTTTAATAAAATAAATTGAAGCAGTTTATCTTAGAAATATTTGTATATTCTTATTCAGTAAGGCAAAAATATTTACTCAGGTTCTGTAGTCTTCCCTGAGTGGGAATACTGGGGCATCCTAAAAGGGAAAGAAACGCACCCTTTTCCCCCTAGTATAACCTAGATCGAAAACACAAGCAATCAAAACAATAATGAGCAATGTAAAGTCGGTAATAGCTATTTCTTATTCTACTGTATTTAACAATAAAAGCACTGTACACAATGCCTCAGGAAATAAATATATATGAGATGATTACATGCTAAATTGAATTAAGATCAGGTAAAGGCAGAAAGGAAAACGCTGACCAATGTGAGACTGGGATTCTTGGTGCTTAGCTCCTCAGTTTTGAAGGGTGGCAATTTTGTATAAATGGCAAGAAAGGATCCATGTTTCAGAAAAGAGAAAAAGTGAATGAGAGCATTGTGTGAATGGGATTAATTAGAAGACAGACTGCTATTATTAGCAGATTTCTTTTTGGAGGGAAAAGATAGTGGATAATTATTCATTGTATTTAGCTAACAGTTAATATTTGTTAGGTGCAAACTGTGGTTCTGATAAGGAGATAAGATTAGGCTTGATGTGGCAAGCAAGTTATGTTGCTCATTAAATAATGTTTCCCGAGCATTCTGAATGAGGCCTGGATCAGACTGATGACTCCTCCCCCTTCCACCTTCTGTCCCTATGAAATTCTGTGATGGTGAGCTCCATCCAGCTTTGCGACACAAAGACTACATAATGTTTACCAATATGCTGCTCTGTTATATTTGTACTTGTAATGGGCTTTTTTTTCTTCAGAAAACAAAGGATAAGCTCCACCTTCATGTTACCATACTGCATGAAATTCAAACATGAAAATGCTTTCTTTTGAAAAGTATCATTAGGCTCTACTTAATTTACAAAATAAAGAGAAAAACCTAACTCTAATTCTTTGAGTAATTTTGAAAAAGAAGAAACAATATGGAACTCTGACAGTCAGTTTGACAAGACACACAAAAGGATCCTGGAGAATCCAGGCAAAGGGGCTGGGCATTTAGCTCAAGCGGTGGAGTGCAAGGCCCTGAGTTTGATCCTCAGCACACCCCAACCCCATGAATTCAGGCAGTTAAACTTGTGAGTGACAAGGGAAACGCTTGAGTAAGCCAGGAAACAGAAGGGAGGGAGGCGGCGAGGAACTAGGACCCAGGCAGACATTTGTGCAGAAAGCTCTGACCTCATCCTCAAAAAATCAGCCCAAATAAAAACATATTGCTACAGAAAGTACCGAAGCAAACAAATCTAAAAGGTCTTGAAATTGTCATCTGCCTTTATTCTAGTTTTGCTTAAGATGAAAATAGCATCTTGATCACGCTTTACAGTTTACAAAGTGTTTTAACATATAACTTGTGTTTACATTTCACAACTCTGGAATTTTATAGATGGTGTAAGAGTCACAGAGGTGAGGCACCTGCCCACATTTGTCCTTCTTCAAGCCCTGGGGACTCACCACACATCCCGGTCTCCAGACTCATGATCCGTCCATTGTATTACATACACGTACCTGTCAATTTTGGTTTCACACATCCTGGGATAACACCAGACTAGTTCATTTTCCTACTTTTATCTTGCCACCTTGTAGTGCTAGTGAAGTGAGGATAACGGGTGAACACTCAGCCTTCCAGTAACTGGGGCAGTGGGACAGCTAAATAACACCATATCCAGCCAGGTTTTAGGCAGTAACATGTACCCAAACACCACTTGTGCCAGGTCTGCCTCACCTTAGACACCAAGTGGGGGTGTTCCAAAGAGAATGAAGAGCTCCACTTGGTGCCCAAAGAATTAGTGACAACTGCACAAGAGCACTGAATGGGCAAAAGGTGGATGTGAGCCAAGCTTTACTCTTTCTGCAACTCGGCTCAGGCTCTTCCTGTGTCCGTCCTTGTCTGCCATATTTAAAACAGCCTGATTCTGCTGAGTGTCCCATAGACCCTGTCAGCCACACTCTAGCATTCTGCAAACCAGCATGGTAGAAGCCAAGATGCTAATCTGATATGACTCCACAATTATGAAACGATCCTCAGAATTGAAATGGCAAACACTCTTTCGTTGGGCTATTGCAGCAAGATGCAGACTGGCTTTCCATTTCCTCATATAGAAGTTGTTTCCTGAGTGTCAAAAATGACCTCACCTTTCAGGAGGGTGAGGTCCTGGCAGTGATTAAAAGTCCTGTTTTCTCAAACCCATTTCCAAGATCTTTGCCTTTTTTTTTTCTTTTTCTGGAGCCACGAATTTCCACCATACAATGTGAGAACTGATTTTTCTTTAAAGCGATATTATTAACAAAAGGGTTAAACAAGTGATACAGGAGTTGATTAGAAGTGACTTACATACCATGTGTACTAATCAATAACAAAACCAAAGAAAGGTCCTTAAGGTCTTTTAATAATCATGGGAAAGAAAATTAACCTGCATTTTGGAGGCAGAGCTGAGAGATATTCTGTGACTGCTGTCTAGATATTAGAAGTAGTCTCAAAACTACTCAAGCCAATGACTGTGTATTTAAATTGATTCTTTGACCCTAAATAGAGCTGAGCATAGAATTATACATATGTAGATATTCAGTGAGTGTCACCTCACTAATATTGATTAGCTGAGTAGGTTAATAATGCAGATAAAATTACAGGAGCATACTTAATTTTGCAAATACTTTAAAGGATTTAAGTAAACTATATATTACTTATAATTAGAAAATATAATCTCATTATCATATAAATTCAATTACTTGATTTTTGTGCTTAGAGTCTTCCAGTGGCTTCCCATTACCTTAAAGTAATCTAAAAAACCTAAACAATATGGTATTTCACTTAATTCTGCCTTCTCGGTTTCTATAACCATGTACCTAGAGTACTCCACACTGTGCTTCTTATTTCTCCTCAGGGACTTTACAGTTGCTATTCCTCTTTCTGGCATATTTCCCATTAGATATATGCCTCAATCCTTCACATCATTTAATTCTTTGCTCTGATATCCTGCCCTCAGAGAAGCCCTCGCAAGTTGCCCCTTCCAACGTGGCTGTATTCTCTCTCTTCCTCAACCCAATGCACTTTTTTCATAATATGTACTACTGATTAAAATGATAATATTTATATTTTGGTTTGTGTCAAGGTTAGTACCTGACATAAAAAATGCACCCTGTAAAGAATATAATACACCCCACAAAGAATCAGTTTTTCTTATCCAATCTCCTGGATGGTGCAGATCAAAAGGTTATAACTGAAATGTTAAATGGAAGCTTTGCTTCCATTTTTCCCTTCTATTCTTTTTTCTCTCGTCCCTCCATTCCTTTACCCTTCCCCCTTGTTCCCCTTCCCATTTGTACAAGTTCCTCCCTTTCCCAATATAATACATCTTAGTCCTTATTTACACTTTCAGTTTCTCGCATCAGAGAAACAATGCAGTATTTAAACATGTGTGTCCGATTTATATCACTTAAGAGTATGATCTCAAGATGCATCCATTCACCTAGGACTATCTCAAGCTTACCATTCTTTATGGCAGAGTAGTGCTCCATTGTATAAAAAAACCACATCTTCTTTATCCATTCATGGGTTGATGGGCAAAAGCTAAATCTTATGTTCAACCTTAGGTAATTCTCTGATTCTGTGATGTCCTATCTGGCCTGTGATAGGCTTCAGATTCAGTCAATCTATTATGATCCTCTATTTATATTTCTCTGCAGTCAGTGTCCATGCTACGTTGCTTCAGGCTGTGATTCACAATCATAAACTGTAGTTTATATTTACTAACTTCAGTTATGAGAAAAATTGGGCAGGCAGGATGTAATTACATCGTCATGAGCTCCTAGAAGACAAACACTGTGCTTCATACATCAGTAACCACTGGAATCGGGTACATTCTCCCTAAAGGCTCAGTCTGTGTGTCTGAATCTCCACAGCTCCACCAGCATGGAGGAAGCCAGGTTTCTTTCCTTCCTTCCTTCCTTCCTTCCTTCTTTCCTTTCTCTCTCTCTCTCTCTCTCCTCAGATTGCTACCAAACTGGAGTAACATTTCATGACAGAGATGTCAGCATTTTCAGCAGAACTTTATGACTTTTTCCAAAATGATCAGCCTTGTAGAAGCTTGCCATAATTTAGATTAATTTATAGTGGTCTGTCAAGAATTAACAGAGAAAACCTTGGAAAGACTAGTCTGTCGGTTCAAGGCACAGACTTCAATCCTTTGATCACAGTTAAACTCCTTTACTTCTGGGGGACCAAAGCTGTCCTCACAGAGGGGTGTTAAGGCATGTTTGTAATGTCTAAAGGGTAGAAATATGCTCAAATTGCTCTTCAAATAGTGTATGTTTAAGCAATAGCAGCTTGTAGATGTTGTTAAATTCTCTGGCTTTTTTTTCCCCTGGGATGATTTGAGTAGCACCTTAGTATGCTCACAGAATGCATTACTTTCAAAACATAATTTAGACTTTAAAAAAATAATAGTTTAGGAAAAGATGACCAAATTTTCAAAGAGCTAGCTCAACACTAGAATGCAGCTAATGAATTTTTGGAAAAGAAAAACGCTATAGAAGACTTATCTAGGAAGATAGAACAGACAATCCCCCACTTGCGACCATGCTTTTGTAGAAGTGGTTATTTGCCATTAATTCTAATTTCTTCAAATGGGAGAATCACAGGGATCTTTATCAAGACTTGATGGAGTAAACTTTAAAAATAACAGAGGTGGCACTGTTCTTAGGCAAGAAAGCAATGTTTTCTCTCAGTTACTTTTCCCCGCACACATATTTTTAAAAATCCATACCTTTCATATTTACTTGTAGATTTTGTGTATTGTTAAATACGAAATACCTTCTTATTGCTTTCTTAGGACATTCAAACATTTCCTTATAGTATTTAAAATGGAGTAACAATGAAAGGTTATACTGTATTAAATTTAATGTATTTCATAATATAAGAGTAGTCAGGAATTTAAAAGAAGTAATTTGACTTACATACTCATATAAAATGTAGTACTATGAATTCCACTGTTAGTTTCTAAAATTTCCTTAACTCTATAAAACAAAGTGCAATTTAAATATTCTATCTAATGACTCATCTGTATTTCATATGTTTCAAATCAATATTTTTCTTCATATTAGCTCATCATTATAACTGCATATAATTGAAAAGTTAAGGACCAGATAACTTATTAATAGAGTTATCACTGAAATACAAATTGTTAAAAACTACTGACAAAAGCAATGTTTATATTTTATATTAAAAATATATTTTTTCCAGTTCCCTGATTTCTTTTGGCTTCTAAAGTCAGCTAAGCTTTTTTCCTATATTGCTAATTTTGTGATCCAGAATTTCTAATTACTTCTCAAATATTTCTATCAGATCAGTGGAATACAGGATGAAATTTCCTCAAGATTTTAAGGAACTATAAAATCTTGGTGAAAGAAAAGAACTAGTTAAAATTAAACCTAGCTGAGCCTTTATACCTTTGTAGAGATTCTGGAGCCAATGCATCAGAAAAGAGCGATTGGATAAAGGTATCCAGAAAAGATGTAATTCAGAGTGAATCAATTTTAGCCTCTCTGTCTTTTCTCACACTTGCTGCAGGCTCTTTTTGTCTGCTCTTTTTGTCTGACATCATTTAAGCATAAATTTAAAAGTTTTTAAAAATTGAGATCATGGGTCAGTGAGATCGACTACTGTGATGGATCTAGATCACAGAAAAGAAAAATGTCTTCAGATAATCCTCTCTAACATCGTAGGCCACCGAGTATAACCTGGGGAAAGAATCCACGCCATGCATACGGTTGTCTTACTGAGATGAGGTTTATTAGAAAACACATCTACAAATTATCCTTGGTCCAGATGGACAGAGGCTTAATAAAAACCTCCCTATATCATATTGGCTTTTAAAAATTTTTTTTCAACTTTATTTTTTATTAGTAAGCATATTGGCTTTTTATACCTATGCCCAGAGGACCAATACATCTCTTCCAATAACTGACTGTCTATGGAAAACAGGCTAATTTGTTCTTAAATGAATTCTTTTAAAAAATTCAGTAAAATTTTTTAGGATATGTTCTCCACGAGATAGGTTCTAGGTCAATGCTTTTTAATCCTAGATACTATTAAAGTTTCCTAAAGAATTTAAGAAGTTATGCTTTTGGCAGGCTCCATGCCAGCCACATGGTCACTAGGTACAATCCTAAGTGTGGTTGAGATTGAGAAGCACTTTTCACCTCTGAGGTCAGATCTCCGCTTTCAGTGTACTTATAGCTCATATATATTTTAGACAAGGCTGTAACTCAAATATTATAAAGGCTTTTGTTTCTGCCATCGTGGTAGCCTAGAACACATTAAAGCCTTCATGCAATACATTGTTTGATAAAACAATTTTGAAAGTACAAGAATGTAGAAAGTCCACTGAAGCCAAGAGCAAACCATAAAATCAGAGAAGGAGGTGAATACTGAAGACATTAGACTGCACTCATTCCTTGAGTGCCATTCCTGTGATTAAGTCTTTAAATGAATCGATGAGGAATTCTACATAGTATGTCTACTACGATATTCAGAACAAAAAAAAATGGTCAAAGGAATGGCCAGCTTGATGACTTTGCTTTTATTTGCATAACTTTTACATGCAGTACTATTATGGACAACCGAATATAAAACTGCAGAATTGTGCCATACTGTACAATCAGTAAAAATTACAGTACTGTATAAACAAGGGGCACTGTACCATAAAAAAAAAGATGCTGAGGCTTTATAAACAAGATGTACAGAATTGTACAAAAAACCCAAAAAAAACTAAAACCCAAAAGATAGGTCTTAAGTCTAAACTGCAAGTCTGAACAGCACACTAGGTGTGAGTCCAAACAGTCGTTAAACAGGCAGGTCGTTAAAGAAGGAATGTCTGTGCTCGATTTCTGTGACTAGAGCTTGAGGTGGATGTGGGTTGACAGGTACTGGGACAAGACCACAGGCACACTATATCAACGACCTTCCTAAATAAAGAAGGAACCCAGAAAAGTCTTTGATCACAAAGGGCAAATTAACAGCAACTGTACACACGTGTGCATGCCTCTCCAGGCCCACACTTCCTATAAATGCTCTTGAGATAGTTTAATCATAACTCGGCCTAGTTCCAAGTTATGATTAAAACCCAAAATTATTTCCTACTGTTCTGGTTACTTCCAAGCTCATAAGAGCCCCCAAACTTGAATATAACCTATTTGCATGATCTTACCACTATAATTCGTGAATTATAACTTCAAGTAGACCCATGCTTGGTTGTTTCTAAGGACCAGAAAGAAAAATACATACATGCACCTTATTTTTAAAAATTTGTACAAATAGAGTCGTATCATCTGTAGCTAAGAATAAAAACAAAACAAAACCCAGACTCACAAAGTTTATAGGAAATCACTACCATGTGTGAGAATCAATGAGAAAGGTGTAAAGAACCAAGTCAGTTTAAAAAAACTTACTAACTAATGTAGAGAAAACCAGACCTGCAAAAATTTCAGAAATTGAAATAATCATAACAATTACAAAAATACATGAGCTTTATATCCTTAAGAAATAAAGAGAAAATTGAAAACACAAATGAGGAATAAGAGATTATCAAAAATGTTCAAGTGCAGCCAGGCATGGTGGTCCATGCCTGTAATCCCAGCACTTGGGAGGCTGAGGCAGGAAGATTGCCGCGAGTTTGAGGCCAGCCTGGGCTACACAGTGCGTTCAAGTCAAGCCTCAACTACATAGAGAGATCCCATCTCAAAAAAAAAAAAAAAAACAAGGGCTGGGGATTTAGCTCAGCAGTTAGAGTGCTTGCTTTGTAAGCACAAGGTCCTGAGTTCGACCCCCAGTGCCAACAACAACAACAACAACAACAACAAAACCAACAAAACAAAACAAAGATCAGGTGGGTTTACTGAAAGAAAAGACCAAAGATGACAGTAGCAGTAAAAGATATAATTTCTGAAATAAAAATTTAGGGCAAGAATTTTAAGTAGAGAGAAGCTCATAGGAAAAGATAAATTTTAGGATACTGTTACGCACACTGCTCATCCCTCTTTCAAACTATACAATGTCAAAATACACTGCACTAAAGTGTACTATCACAAGTAAATAAAATGTTTGTTACTGATTCGAGCAAGAGGCACTTCCCAAGTGAGGAGCGCAAGCCATCCATGAGCGGGCTCTCTGAAGCTGTTCAGTGGTGTGGATCAGGAAGCTTGCAGGCCACAGGTGGGAATTTTCAGCAGAGCTGAAGTAGATCAGGAGCTGGTGAAGGTCCAAACAGGCTGGAGAAGGGTGCCTGACAGCTTGTGAAGCTGGGGGAGAAATGAGGGAAGGACTATTTTCTCAGTATGCATAGATGTGGAAGAGCATATATGAGTGTCCACGTCTACTGATAGGTGTTTAATAGTGTAATAACACTTGTGGCCATATATCTCCACTATTATTCAGTTAATGGTCTTGGCATAATCAGTTAACCAAGTAGAAAAAAATTAGCTGATCTCCACTTCCGATCACATGCAAAATTCAGCTCCAAACTGATCATGGACTTCATGTGCCTGGCAAAATTCTAGAAAGTTTAGAAAAAGATACGGCAGAATATTGTCATGATTTGGAAAAAGACAAAGATTTATATTTTCTAGATTTATTGAGGTATAATTGGCAGATTAAAAAGAGAACACACTTAATTTGTACAAAATGGTGATTTGATATAAATATGCATTATGAAAATATTACCACCATCAAGCTAATGAACAAATCCATCACTTCATGTTGCTATTTTTGTGCGTGCACATGCGTGTGTAGTGAGGCTATTTAATAGCTATTCTCTTAGCAAATTTCAGGTACAAAATACAATATTATAAACTATACTCATCATGCTGTTTATTAGTTTCAGAACTTATTCATCTTGAATAAAACTTTGTACTCATTGACCAAGATCTCTCCACTTACCCCACCTCCTGGCAACCACTATTCTAATCTTTGCTTCTATGAGTTTAACTTTGGATTCCACATAAAAGTACTCAGTGTAAGTCTGTCTGTACATGGTTTATTTATTTTTAGCATAATGTTATCCAGGTTGATCCATGTCACCATAAGTGACAAGATTCCATTCTTTTAAGGCTTGGATAATATTCTGTTGTGCGCATATAGAATATATATATATTTTTCCTTTTCTTTATCAACAGATTTGTTGATGGACATGTAGGCGGGTCCTGTGTCTTGGCTATTGTGAATAATGCCACAATAATCATGAGAGTGCAGTTATCTTTGAGCTACTGACTTCATCTTCACAGAATATGTACCCAGAAGTGGGACTACTGGGTCATATGGTAGTGGAACAAAAATACTGAATTTCTTCAGTGAAATACAAAACCACGCTAATCATGAAGGAAGCTATTGATGAATTTCATTAATTAAAATTATGAACATGCATTCATTAAAAGCCACCATAAAGAAAATGAAAGTTCAAGCCATGAATTAGAGAAAGAAAGACAAAATTGTTGAAGCATTAGAATCCTGAGAACACAGTCCTAAGAGCTAATTAAAAATATAAAGTTACTTAATAGAAAAGTGGACAAAACACAGGGAAAGGCATTTTTCAAAATAAGAAACATAAACATTCATGGTGGTGCTCATATTCATTAGTAATGAGACTATTAATTAAAACTGCATCTTATCATTTTACATTCATGAGATCAGAAAAAATTAGTAAATTTGAAAATAGCAAGAGTTAGTGAGAATGCAAAAATATGAGTTCTGCTGGTAAAAATATAAATTAGTACAAGTATTTTGGGAAAAAATAGAATTTACTATGCAATGTTGAATATGTACCATATATACTAGCAAAACTATTTTCTTCCAAGATATTTCTCTACTTTTTGTATGCACATATCAAAATGTTCTTAACAAGAATATGTGTAAAAGTAGTAGTTGAGACAACCCAAATGTCCGTTGACAGGAGCATGGCTATGTGAACTGTGGTATAGTCACACAACAGAATATGATTTCTTCAACACTAATTAGTCTCATAAGCATAGTATTGAGGAGAAAAAGCATCTCAGACTACATACGTTATGACACTCAAAACTAATTAAACACCATAGTGTTTAGTTACATGTCTATGTACTAAAAATACAGAGGAAAGCAAGAGAATGGGAAAAACTAATTCGAGGTAATAATTACCCCCCATGTGAGTGCAGGTTAAAAGTTAGGGATATATAGCAACATGGTTTTATCACTATTGGAAGGAATACATAAGGGGATTTTAATAATGTTACTAGTATTCTAATTCTCAAATTCTGTGGAGAGGGTTCAAAGCGAATAATTTCATTTTTCAGCTCTCCAACATAGTTATATTTATAGTCATCCTTTTACTTGATCATTCTGGAGCATTTTTGCATATTTCTAGTTATATAAAGATGCAACATCTACAGACTATATAGAGTCTATATACATATGTAGTGTGGTGGTTCTTGTAGCATTTCAATTTGATCGAGTTTGAAATCTGCCCTGGGAATTGGTAGAGCAGGTGTGTCTGGTGGGTCATGGAGGGTGGACCTGGGGGTCTATGCCTGGTCCCTCACTCCTTCCTCTCTTGCACCCTTTTCATGCTCTGATTCCTGGTTAATATGAACTTTGCATCTTTGCTCCTCCATACTGTTCTGCTATAATGTTTCTGCTGTGGAGTGAGCCCACCATGGACTGAAACCATTGGCCAAATTAAACCTCTTTTCCTCTAAATTGTGGGTATCAGCAAGGGAAAAGTGACTAATACATATAGTGTATGTATATAGACTTAATTGTAACTCTCCTATCAATGAGCAGTTTCTTAAATCATAGCAGAAAACAGATCAAATTTTTACTTCACATTCATTACTGTATGATTGAAATTTCTACTTCCTCTAAGAAGAATATACACGTGTAGTTGCAATGGTTAAGAAGTGTACTTGGTATAGGAAAAAAAAAATGTGTATTTCACAGAGAAATTTCACCAGGAATAATTGGTATAATTCTTCACCATAGATATCATATTTTATCTGATTAAACATTTTTTACTATGAGAGTACCTATGATTGGTCAACACTGGCTAAAATTTGACTTTTAGTGATTATCACGCAAACCATTGGTGTTTTGATAAAATAAGATTTTATGCATAAATTAAATTACATATGTGTGCATAAATAAAAATAAATTCTAAAAATAAGTAAACAGATAACTAGAATCATTTCGTATAGAGTTGGATACTATGAAAAAAGTCCTACTTTAGTATCATTGGGGTGGGGCTGCTAATGGAGACAGAAGGCCTCTGTGAGGAGATGGCATTTGACTGATGTGAAGGAGTTCATGAAATGTTGAGCAAAGTTTATTCCAGGCAGAGTAGCCAGAAGCTAGTGAAGAAATCCTGAAGAACAAGCTTGGCATTTGAGGAACACGAAGAAGACTCTGGCTAGCATTCAGTGACCGAGGGGAAAACAATCCCGGAGGGAGTCAGAGAGGTGAAGCAGGGCCAAGCACTAGAGGTCAGAGGCAGTATCTGTATGTTATCGCAAACGCACTGGAGGGTATTCAGCATAAAAATGGTAAGATTTAAATTTACAAAACACAGCTTTGGCTCTATAGTGGAAAATAGATTTTGGAGAGTCATAAGTAAAAGCAGACAGATCAATATAATAATAAGCTTTTCAACAATAATAAGGATAATAATAGCAGCCAAAGTTTATCGTGAACTTACTACGTGATGCGTATATAACATTATGAGCACTACTCTAAATTTCTTAACGAGAAACAGTTTCTCCTAGATGCTATGCCAGGAGCCAACTTGAATTAATGTACTAAAATGAGTCTCATCCTTTGTCATCAGTAGGAACAATGGGATTCAGACTGAGATGATGTACAGAAGTAAGAAGGAGGGTGGCCTGGGGGGGGGATGCGTGGGTAAAGGTGGCATGGCCTCTGACAGTGGCTGAGGGGCAGCAGTGGCCGCCTCTTGATAACTAACAGTACCAGAATGATGCTAGGAAAAGTGGCTTAACATGGAACCTGTGAAAATAGAGGTATTAATGTAAGAAGTGTACTGGGACAGGGAGAGAAGATGGGGGGAATGAGAGGCAAGGATGGCAAGATTTTAGATGAATAATAACAAATCAAAATTCTTTACCATAGATGTGCCAGCATCCAAGATCATACTATTTTATACATTAATTCTCCAGACGACCCCAGGAGCATAGTTATTATTATTTATTATTATTATTATTATTATTATTATTATTATTATTATTATTTGGGCTGGGGATGGAACTCCTGGCCTTGTGCTTGCTAGGCAAGCGGTGTACCACTCAGCTAAATCCCCAGCCCCAGGAGGACTATTATTCCCCCTTTAATGCTGTGAAAACTATAGGCCAGTGAGGTAATAAGGTATTTGACCACGTTGGAGAGATAGTAGATGATGGGGCAATAGAAACCAGTCTATTTGACTACAAAGATGTGCACCAGGTAATAAGAAGTCCTACTAGAATAGCCATTCTGTTTTCTTTTGGCAAGTCTGTTTTTTCTACTCACTCTATAGTTCTTTTTCACATTCATCTTCTTTCCATCCCTAAAACATGCTACAGTTGCTTCTGATACCACTATTTTTCAACATAAGTGCACCTCTCCCTAAAAAGAAACATATTTTTTCTAGACTATGTTTTTTCCTATAATGTTTTTCTATGATGCAAGGGAGGGGAGACTAAGATGGAAAGCTCTTTTTTTGAATTCCTAGTATGTGCCTGTTTAAATCTGGACATACACAATAAGAAAGCCCTATCTGTAATGGGGGCAGTACCAAAGACAACTTTAAGCAACCTTGAAGGAATGTGTTAAATAGGGGGTGCCCTGTAATAAACCAACAAATGCTATTCTGGTTCTGTAAGCCTGGTCAAAGCTTCTTTCTAAACCTGCTACTGAACATTTTATCTTGGGTATAAATTTTTCATTTGTTTTGACATTTCTGAACAGTTTTTTTAAATGTGCCAAAAAAATCTAAATATATATTTGTGAGTGCACCTTGAAAAAATGTGTTCTACATCCAGAACTGTCATCGTAGTCCATGAAGTCAAACTGTCATCCCAGGAAAGGGCTGTGGGTCACGTCTGTGCCAATGCCTGGAACGTTCTTCGCAGTTGAGACTCCCATTTGGCACCCAGCTTGCTCTCAAATGAATGGTCTTTTTCTCCATTTTACAGCCCCAAAGGTACCCAAATAGCTTACTCACACACCATGTTCTCTCTGGCCAACAGAGTATAGCAAATTCATATTCAGAAGCAAAGAAATACAGCTTCCGCATAGAACCAAAGTGTCCAGGAAGAAAGCTGCATTCCCAGTGGAGAAAACCTCCATCATTCCTGGCTGGCTGTAGCTATTTTTTAGTCCCATACATTTTTCTTTTTTTGGAACCTACAGAAATTGCTATGCATGGGTGACTCACACTGTAGCAGATGAGCCACACAGTCAGGGGGACATCGGACCCTAGCCCAAGTCAAAGCTTCCTGGCTGGGTCTTGGTTGGTTACTGGTTGTTACAAGTATACTCTTAGGTATATTAGGTATATTGTCAGGGCCTGAGCATCTTCAGGAAACTGCTTCTCAGAAAAAAATCCTTGAGTTACACAAGTGAACTACTGAACATTCAGAAACTATACACTTAGTCTGGAAGTGAGAAGAGGCTACTGTTCTTCATTCTAGACGCATAATCCAGGAAAGAAGAGTTTACAAAAAAATTTTAGAGGAAAAAGAAAACAATAGCCAAAATCTAAAGCAGGCAGCATACTGTTCATGTGGGGATTGGCTGAGGGAAAAAGAATTTCTAAGGTACTATGAAGGCAGCACATGAGTAGCGTGAATGACATTCAAGGTGTTTAGAAGAAGGACAGCTATCAGTCTGCAGGTGGGTTCTTTAGAATCATAGTTTGGCCTGGTCCGTGAACTCTGAAAAATCATCCTCTGCATTCTTTGGACTCACACAAAGAGTAGTAAGTATTCACTATTCTGAGTATAAGCTAACAAGTAGTAATCCTAGTTTATAGCCTGCTTCAAAACATTAACACCTCTATTTTGGTAACTAATCCTGGCATCAAGCAGGGCAGACATATCTGATACTACACAGATTTTTCATATAACTCTTGAATGCTGGATTTCAATTCTCAGGTAAATAAATGAAACTAACTCAAATATTTGGAGAGATTTTCACGATCAGATCTACAACACAATGTGATCTCCGTTCTCTCTTGGAATTACTGAGTCTTATCCTTCTTAAGAAGACCAAAGTGTTACAAGTTTATATTTTGGAACTACTCCAGAAGTATTAGCATTTGGATGTGTGGGACTGCTTATCCTGATAGTATAATAAAACTCACTGTTTTGATATATTTTAAAGAAAATAGATATATTATTCACAAATCAACCTTTTCTGCTGTTTTAAAGCAGAGTGTCATATTTACTAGGAAAAGGTAAGGTTTAAAAAATTATTCTTATCTTTCAGAATTATGCGTATTTTTCAGAAAGGCATTTGCCTGCCTTTCCCCAACTAAACAGTTTGAACTTTATGACCCAGAGGAGTTTCAGAACGAAAGTGAGATCAGTGTTTTGGAATTAAAGACTCTAGCAGCATAAGAAAAAATATTCAGGGAAGAGTTGCATCTTTGAGGTATCAGTGGGCCCAAGAAAATGGCCCAACCCTCAAAAATAATACAGAGTGATGATTTTGCAGACAAGCAACACATTGAGTAGATACTAAAAAAATTAAAACACCAACAGATGGGATGTGTTTGTATCCCCTCCCTGCTGGTACATGTGTGTCACTAAATATCAGCAGAGTGCACCAGGGAGGCCCCAAAGGACCCTGCCAAGAAGACGGCAATGACCCAAATGCGCTTCCCTCTACAAAAGAGTCAAGGTGGATGAATGCCGCTGACTTCTGTTGGCTCTTCGTATCTCCTGGGGGCCCTGTCCTCATCTTTAAAAAAAAATCAGAAAAATCAGGCCACAATTTTAGATCAAAGAAATTTTCCATTTATATTTTCATAAACACTTTGGCAAATATCATCTGTAGGTTTAAATAATCAACCCTCCTGTTCCTTGTAATTAAGTGGGAAAGTGAATTAGTAAATGTTTCCAAACATAAGCATTAAAACAATAAATACGCCTCTATGGTGAAGTTTTCCTTTTGCAGGGGAAGAAGTAACAAAATCTAAATTAAATTAAAGTGGTGTTCTGGGAACTATGGCTCAATAAACTAACGTAATTAGACAATGTAAGTTATTTTTTTCTAGGTTCCTCGTCTAAAGCAGGACTTTATAAAAGCACAGGATCATTGTTAGAATCGAATTCAATATTCCAGCTTCTCAGATTCACAGCTAGAGCACTCTGCCTTTAAGGTAGCACCCTCTGATTATCATGCCGTTTTCTCCATCTCTGACATGGTTTTGTGTAACTTTCAAGTGCAGAAGCGGGTTTGGAAACTGACAAGTGTTCATTTTGAAACCGAGTCATCAAATGCATGCAGCCTTCAGGAGGCTCCTCTTTTCATGAGAACAAACAAAGGGAAATGTTTTTAGTACAAAATCCCTTCTTAACAAATAACAAGCTTGTATTGCACTGCAGGGCTGCCCACCTCCACAAAGCCCTGCCTCCTTTTGGTGGCCCTCAGAAGCAAGTTTTTCACTGTATAACTCATTCAGAGATAGAGCATCTGCTGGGCTAATGAGCTATCCTGCAGCCTCTTCTCCTGCAGACGAATCCCCAAAAGCACAATCTTAAAGCAGGTGCTGTAAAAGCCAAAAAGGGATAAGGGAGAAGATGAAAGCAAAAAAAAAAAAAAAGGTAGGGTCAAGAAAGCCAAGTTAGCAGTAGGCCAATAATCATACCTCACATCTGTCCATAGTGAAGTTGTGCGCTTGAAGATTTTCACCCATGTACTTAATTTCTAAGCTTGTTCTTTCACGACCAAGGTTCTGTTTTGAGTATTGCATCAATTGAGCACACTTCCAATGGATATTAATGCAATGGATCATCATGGCAGCTTGCTCTTAAATATACTGATAGCAACCTTGACCAGGAGCTGATTAGAAAGGGCAGGATTGAGGAGCATTCCCTTTTCGTCAAAAAGTGGAGCACAACACTGGAAACCCAAAGGCTCCAATTCCTGCCCTGTTACTAATTTCCCCATGTTTTACACTGTCACCAGTGAGTCCGGCAGACATTATTAGGATGCTATGTGACAGCATCTAATAAAGTATGCTGGGAGAGAAATCATTGCTCCCCTCTGCACTGATGATCTTTGGGAGAAATACAGTATCGTAGATTACGGGAGGTGCCGGTTGCAAACACTGATAGTACTTAGGGCCATTCATCATCCGCCAGCAACTTGCCAGTGATCTACAGCTATAAGGGAATAGCTTCCGGGAGGGACAGCGACAGAGAGTCTGTCTTATTCATGCTAGCAAAGATGTTTTGGAGAGGATAGTTTATTTATTGGTTGTTCTAAATTCCTGAACACAGTTTGAAGAGATTGCAGATCTCTGCAGCGGGATGCATGTGTGGGATATTCTGTGTTCAGAGGTGGCCAACGCAGATTGTGTCAGCTGTGGCTTCAGGGTGAATTTGTAGAACTTCAAAGGCCAGGGGAGTATTAGCAATGTGGGGATCAACAGAGGCAGCTCATTTTAGAAATCTGGTATTTTTCAACATTATCCAAAGTAGGTTCACCACATTCTTTGTAACGAACTCTCCAGTACGGAGCAGATGGTTCCTCCATTAACAATCATTTGCATTTAACATATTGCAGTGATTTATGTGCCACATGCCACTGAGGAGAGCAAAAACATTCAATAACAACTAATTAGTTGGGTGTAAAAACACATATCTCAGTGTACATAGCCCTCCTTTAACTATGTTTTACATTTTTTATAGTTTACTGTATTATTTATGCAAAGCAGTTAATTCTGAACTATGACATTCCTCTTGTGATTATGGTAATGCCTCTGTAATTACGGTGTTATTAATGCTTCAGCCAATCCCTCCCTGTTTTTTATTTGGAAAGTTAACATTTGCATGATAGAATTTCCCTGGACACTGATTGGTCAGCCACATTTTATTTTTAAGTGGGTAGAATGCTTGGAAGTTACTACTAAACCCTCCAAAATGCTTATTTTAAGACATCTTTTTTGCCTTTAAAATAGATTACACTCAATATAAAATGGATGAGAATCAATGAGTGATCTATAAAGAATGGCTATTTTAATTATGTTTTTAATGTCATAATTATTAATAACATGATTCCTTTTTAATTTTCTTTTTCAGTAAATTGTACACGCTATTGCTCATTCATAATTGTTTTCTTCACTTGCCAAAACCTCTGAATTCCCTCACAATTCTGAGGTTCCTGTCTAAATTGGATGTGCCTCTTAAGAAATTTGATGACTTCTCAATCTCCCCAGGACACTGGGATTTTGCTGCCTTTCAAAAGAAGATTTCCTAAAGCTAGAGGAGAAAGAGAACTAAAAATTGCATTAGTTACTGCATTCTATGGAAAAGAAGTCCCAACTCTTTCTCCCTTAGATGATCCTGAGGCATTTTCTTTTCTTTTGTACTGACCAAGAGGGTCAATGGCTATTATGATACTGTCACTATGTGTCAAGGTGACAACATTAGGACTGTAGGATGAATCAATGAATCTTTCATAAGTGTGATTTCCATTCTCAAGAGCCGTCCATGCAAAATGTCAAAGGAGACCATCCATCACCTACGAGGATAAACGTGTGTCTGGGACCCAGAGGAGATGAGGTATAATATAACTGCATTTACCCAGGACTCGAGGAGCCACCCTTAGGAAACTGAACTTGCTCTTCTCCCTTTGTAATTTCCAGTTTTAATTTCATGGGGATTTCTACCAATAGAGAACTCTGGAAATATGGCCATGATAAATTTAGCCTGCTGAGAACTTTAAAGGGGAAGGAAACAATTAAGACAGATAAGTGCACATTAATGAAGGTACAATAGAGTATGAATTATATATTAGTATAAATATAAACTCAGTCCATCACTATAGGAAAACGGAAAGATTACAGGGAGAAAAAAATCCTATGGCTGGGTTGATAAGGCCAGTGCATTGTGAGACTAATATAAAAAATAACAATGAGAACAAAAGATTCTTTTTCAAAGTCATAAGATTCAATTGTAGATGACATTTGTGGGCCCCATGGTAAAGACTACCATTTATTTAATATGTACTTGAGTTTTACATATGTTTATAACTTCGAAAATAGCTTATCAATGCGGGTATACTTTGTTCATTGCTGTAGATGAGGGGACAGAAGCTCTGAAATGTTTAAGTTACACAATTTTTCTATAGTTTATCAGGTAGCTAGGATTTTTGTCTAGGTCTACGTGGCATACAGCCACCCTTTACCACTTTTTCCTGTGAACCAGAGTTGGTTAACAAACACATGCCACAACTAGAAATTTTCTTATTTTAGTTTGAGTCAAAAACTCACCTGTGGTATGTAGTTTCCTCTGGCATCTTATTTTGGTAGTAAAATAATACCAGAATGGTTACATATGCTGTTGTTAGTAGCAAAATCTAATAGAATAATCAATATCAAGGACAGGAGCAAATAATCAAATTGCAAAGAAGTCTCTTGGTTCAAACTCATCAATACTAAACAAATACAAAATGTATAACCCTGAGAGATATCCTTTTGCTTCTGCAGGACTCTTTTTTTCCATAAATAACATTTATATTTAATGAAAACAGAATTAACTTTGTATTGAAAATTGAGCCTGCCATTCAGTCTGATTAAACAACATGCTGTCTTGCAAGTCCACACTTTACTCAATATTTCTGTGTGTTTGAAACCAGCTGTACTGTGCACCAATTTTCTGGATATACATATGCTAAGGAAAGGAGAAGGAAAATGCATAAATATGTGTATAGATCTGTTATTAAAACTGGGCTTTAGATTTTTAATTAGACAACATTCAACCATTTAAAATGATAACTAATGGCAAACTCATATAGTTGAAATTCACACAGGGAGTTGTTTAGTGACTGCCTTGCTAAAGATAAGAATATCAGACTGTACTCCAGCGAGGTCCCTCTCCTCCTAGAGGTATGGGCTGGCGCTTCCCTCCTCTCTGCTGTTGCCACAGCAACCCTATGCGCATCCTTATCTCTGCGCGGATCACGCTGCTTTATAATTTTCCTCTTGAAGTATGTGTCAGTCTACCCAGATGGTAGCACCTTGAGGACAAGAACTTTGGCTTTTTATCTTTATTGGTAGCAACTGGCACATTGTTAGAAACTAATAAGCACTAAACATTTAAACACTTATATTTGTTTGTGTTGTGCTTTGCATTAGGAAAAAAAAAACCTTTTAAAATAGAAATCAGGCAGATACTATTATTTCCTGGGTAGGATTAGACACCATGTGGCCCAGTTAAATGATGTTTTACCTCTTTACATACCTATCAATTGCCATGTTTTACCAAGACATAGGAGATCAATACTAGTTAATGAAGTATAACTGGTTATTCTTTTGTTTCTTAATCCATAAACATAAATTATTCTTCAAATAGCAAAATGTCTCCATGGTATTAACAGCTTTAATCAAATGATGATTGCCATTTCTAAAGCAGAACTCTTTGGTTTTTCATTTTAATGTATTTCATGTTTGTCATTCATTATAAGATTTATATATTTTACATTCTCTGTACTGCTGAAGTGAAGGACCTGGTTGCCATGGTCTCTTTTGATATCAACACTAACACTTTACAGCATGCTTTATCTTCTCATCTCAGTGGTCCCCCAGAACAAAGAAAAAGCCCTCTCTCATAACTGTGGTCTGCTCTCTTCTGGAATTCATGATGGCTGAGGAAGTGGCCAAAGCATGAGAGAACTGAAGAGCATTTGAGAGACCCTAGTGTCGCGAGAGACCTCTCTTTGACGCAAGGAGGGTATGGGTCTCTCCATCTATTTCCCCCTTTCTACACACGACCATGAGGTTGGGCAATAAAAATGTTTCTGAGATGAAACATGGACGAGATTCCTCCACTGATCCACTGTTCACGGGGAGGAGTGTGGGAAAAATACAACATGGTGTTATATTCAAAAAAACAAAAACAAACAAAAAAACCCTATTCTTTATGGTTATATTACTGGAAAAAAATCATTAGAGAATCAAACTATTGTATAATACCTGTTATCAGTGGCCTGCACACATTCAGGTTTAGATACAAGATGAGAATACTTTCTAGGTGTCATAGTGCCGGTCGGTAATGTCAGGGCTGCAATCAGTGCACACGAGAATTATAGCTACCTACTTGTTTCTAAAGGAATATTTGTACCTGGATGGAAATTAGATATGAAACGGTAATTTAGTTCATTTTTAAATCATCTAAATCACATTTTACTCTACTCACTAACAAATTCTTATATTAAATATCTTCTTTACCACTTTTAAATTAAAATATGTGTTCACTTTAGTTTCAAATTGGTTCCTCTCTCAATCTCTAAAATATTGTCGATTGTATCATCATTCCTTTGATTCCCTAGAATGAAAATTTGCTCTAGAAATTATAATCTATATCTCTACCTTCTTAGCATCTATTTAATGTCCCATGATAAATGTAAGAACTTCCAAACATATGGGCCCATTTACCCATTGCTCCTGTACTTTATGCTCTAGCTTTCATAGGTATACAGTACTTACATACATTATAAATGTCATCATAAAATGTTGTAATTTGTCCTAAATAGTAATTTATATTTTTAAAGAAAGAAAAATTGACTTACTCATATACTTTTAATTTCCAAGAGTCCTCATTGCACCTGAAATTGTAATCTACATTTGGTATCATTTCCTTTTAGTTCCATAAACTTCTGTTAATATTTTCTGGTGCAAGACTTCTGGTGATAAATTCTCTTATTTTCTTTTATCCATAAATGTTTTAAATCAATTTTCACTTGAAAAAGATCATCTTACTGGATACAGAATTCTGGGTTAACAGTTCAGTCTCTCTCTTTCTGTCTGTCTGTCTCTCCCCCTCTCCTTCTTCCTCGTTATCTCAACTCTGAAGATGTTGCTTTATTGTCTTCTGGTCTTAATTATTTCTGATGAGAATTCAGTCGTCATCTGAATAATTGTTTACATGTATGTGGTATGTCTTTTTTTCTTGCGATTTAAAGATTTTCTCTTTATCACTGCATGTTGGTGGTTTGTGTGAGCTATGATTAGGAGCTGCTTGATATCCATAGAATTTGCTTGGGAAAATTTCAGATGTTAATTCATTAAATATTTTTTGCTTCCCTTTCCCTCTTTTTCTCTTTCTGGAACTTCTATTATAAATGTATTAAAAATTTTTAGTATTATTCTCAACATTTCTGATATTTGGCTTATTTTTCCTACCTTCTTTATTACTGTTCTTCATATTGGACACTTTGTACAGATGTATCTTTAAATTCACTGACTTTTCTTTCAGCTTTAAAAGACTCTTAAATTCATCCAGTGAAATTTTACCAAAAAAAAAATTAGATAATATATATCCTTCTGCATGATAATTTCCATCTGGTTCTTTATGTATTGTTTCTGTTTCCCTGCAGGTATGTTACTAATTCCTGCATGCTAATTCTAACCTCTGGACTATGTTGTTGGTCTCAGTTTTCTTTCTTTATAAAATGCGGGTCCTTGTTTTCTGTTTTCTTCATATACTGAGTAATTTTGAATTGTATCAGGTCATTTTTGAAATACTTTGAGAGATGTTATGTTCCAAAGAATATTGATTTTGTTTATTAATGTTTTAATGGTTTACCATGGATTACCTATAGTACAAAAACATAATTTAGTCTCATCTTCAAAGATACTTCACCACTATTTCATTTGTCCTTTAAACCCATTACATCTCTTACTCTACCTTCTCTTCTACCCAGAGAATCACCGCTAAGGTACAGTAATTTACTTGACAAATTCTATTTTCAACTTACTGACTGCCCCTCTTTCTCCCTCAACATTCGCTTTCCTCTGCTTAGACCCCTCATCATGAAGCCTTTTCACTCTCAGGAACCTGCTCAGCATCTTTTTCCATCTCAAAGTCTACGATTAAAAGCAGTAAATAATTAGAAGGATGTTACCTAGGGACAGAGAGGAAAGACACAGGAATACATCATCTCATAATTACCTTCATTCCATTAATATTTTTAAATCCTTTTTTGCCACTAATGAATATATAATGGACTTGAATAACTTTGTAAATATATATGTTTGTAAAAGCCTAAGCAGATAAATGCTATCGAGTTTGGTGATTGCTTCCTCTCATGTCTCCTAAGCTCAAACTCTTTGCAACCCCAATTCTGACTGTACTAATATTGAAAGTTCTCATTTACTAATTGTAAGATATTTTAAGTGGATGTTTAAAACTAAGAGGCAAATATCATTTGAAGACAGTTTTGGTAGACAGAGTGATATTGTGACTTTACGTTATATTCCTTGAGGGTGAGGTGAAAATCCCCCTTCTTTTTATGAACTTCTCAGCCAGGAAAAAATGAAGTGTCACTATTTTAGGTTTTAAAAGGCTAATTAGACAAACACTAGTGTAGCTGGATGCAGTGATATTCATTTATCCAAAATACATATATTACTTTGATTCCTGAGGTAGAAAAATTTTACTCTTTCAACTTGGAAATTGGTCGAAGCATGGAGATTTGTAGTTCTGATATATTTGGATGAATTGGCATAACCAAAAACATTGGACTTTGCTCCAATTCCCTTGCAGTCTTATGGGGGGTTGGAATATTCAAAGGAAGCCACAGAATGCCTAAGGAGGAAAGGTATGGAGACTCCAAATGGTTGTTTACATGATACTCAAGAAGCATATTCCACAATCATTGTTTGTCTTCTGTAAGTATTTATTGAACCCCTATTATGTTCCAAGCCCAGTTCTAGGCACTGGGGACAGACCACTGAATAAAACACAAGTCCCATCAGGATCTAGATTCTAGATATACAATACTATTATTTTGGATAATTCACTTAACCATTCTGTTTCACATCTGAAAAGGAGCAAGTTAGATTAAATTTTTTTATGATTTCTTTCAGTTCCAAAAGAAATAATTCTTCAATGTTGTAACTCTATTTGGCATGCACTTCTGCCTATGCAAATCCAGTAGTGGAGTCCATCATGCCATCTTTTCCCAACCTGCCAAATCTCTGACCTCTTAGACTCCCCCTCCAATTGTCTCTTGGCCCACCCTCCCCCATCTGTTCCCTATTTCCAGCAGCACTGGAGGATCTATAATTACACATGGATGTCATCAATATGTTGTAACAGCTTTGCTTCCCTGATCTTCTGATAGCCCCAAATGAGTAAAAGCAGATAGGACAGCAACACAATTCCTAGACAAGGTGATATTTCCTAGCAACATACAAATATTTTGCTTTACTGGGCTCCAATTTGTATTCATTAACAGTCTGAAGGAGGAAAAGAACTGCAACCTGCAGTTAAGTAAAATTAGCCTGTCTTTTAAGAATATCATCTAGGGCAAATGGCAAAAAATATATATGTATATAATCTCATTTTTCTTTCAATACATGTTTTAGTTATTGCTATAATTAGAGTTTGAGTAGCTTACACACAAGAGAAATAAAAAGCCTTTAGCATTTCTATTTATCTAAAAATGCACCAGATTGTACCAGTTGGCATTTCATTTTTCACATCTTTGCTGACTCTTCTGTAATAATTTCTCTAGCTTAAAAATAAAACAACAAAAGAATCCCTATCAGTACTTAATTTCCCATAATTCTTAAAGAAAGAAAGCCAGTACTTTCCAAGATTAAAAACAATAGAGCAATGGTTAAAAAAGAAAGAAAGAAAGAAAGAAAGAAAGAAAGGTAGGTTAGCCCTTCCCTAATATAGTCTTGTTTTTTCATTTAATGTACCAACAATATAGAAGGTTGATAGCTAAAATTAGACCTTGCTGTGAAAAACCAGTCTGCTCTAAGTATGGCAAATAGTCTATATGCGAGCGCGCGCGCGCATGCACACACACACACACACACACACACACACACTCACTCACACATACATACATGGACATCTAGATGATGTTTTCATTTGTTTCCTTATATTATACAGTGAGTTCTCTGATGTTGGAGCTTGAAGGAACCTTGTTACCACTACAAGTTCTGTGACTACTAGTTCATGGAGGGTATTCATAGATATTTTGGATGAGTAAGTTTGGGAGGGTTTTGTTTAAAAAAAATAGTATAAAATGCTTTACTGTAAAATATCTCAGAGCCCTTAATATCTTCATAAGCACTATGATTGTCATCTCCTCCCCCTCCTCCTTCTTCATCTCTTCTTCTTCCTCTTCCTCTCACTCTCTATCTCTCTCCTCACTATTTTGACTAGACTGGTCTCAAACTCCTGAGCTCAAGGGCTCCTCGTGCCTCAGCCTCTCAAGTGGCTAGGACAGGCACATGTCATCACATTTGGCCGGCAATTTCTCTTTATTGGACCACTGTAGATAGATCCACAAAAACTTTTTTACACTAATTATCAGCCAATAACCATCATCTCTGAGTGTTTCAGGAAATGCCTCTGATCCTAGGAACACAAAAACCAGTAAGACCATTGTCAGAAGAGGCCAAACCCTGAATTAGGAGAAAGAACATGGCTCCACAAGCCAGACAGGAGAGCTGAGAGCCCCTCCTGTTTCCACTGTACATAAAGATGCAGCCTGACTGTAGCTAAGTGAAAGAGAAGAAATAAGTTAAGGGAAAGAGAAAAATATTCTACTTCTTAATTATGTGGTCTTTTGTCTAAATATCCTATGTTTCTAAAAAAGAAGATCTTCTCTTTAATGATCCACTAGCTTAAAAATTATTTGGCACTGGGGAATTATGTATAAAGAGACAAATTTTTAAACTGGGTTGTTTTCCTGCATATTAATGAAGTTTATAATTTAAATAAAGCAATTTTTAGACACATTCTCTGCTTATAATAGTAGAGACCTCAAAGGAAAATGAGCTGATTATGCACATATTCTCTTTATAATTCAAAATTCTCAAGGATTTAAAAAATATGCTCCAAATATGAATGGCACTCAGTTGTCCAATTAAAATGGGTGCATACCATACATCTTTTTTTTTTTTCATACATCTTTATTCTAAATATTTCCACTGGAGCTAAGTAGAGATGGTTTATGGATTTATATTTTTAAAATTGTAGTTATTAAGCTTTTCATTTGAATATTCTTATTTACTGGACTTCATTCTCCCTTTAAAAGAAGAGCAAATTAAATTTTTGATGGCAGAATGGTTAAATATTCATTTAGCTTGGAAAAAATGACCTGGGGGATAAGATTATTGACTACAAATTCACAGAATTGTATTACATGAAAGAGACAGCACGCTTACTCACTGTAGTTTCAGAAAAGAGAACGAGGACCAATATGTGAAAATGTAAAGGAAAAACAGATTGCCCTGACTTGAAAGGTGAGTTTTCTTAAAGGAAGCCAATGTAGCAAGGTATCTTAAAGTTTATCTACTAATATACACAACTTGCTTTAGTTTTTACTGATGTAGTTACCAATAAATATTTATGGAGAAATATGGAAGAAAAATTAATATTCAGAAAATTCTGCTTATTTTTTCTTCTTTCAAAAATAAGAAGCTAACGCCTTAATTTGATTTTAGCAATGAAATAGCTAGATCTAACACAATAAGACAATTTAGCCCAATAGTGCACCTTAAAATAGACACAAATGAACTAGGAAGTAAGAGTGAAGATAAACACATAAAACCTGATGTAATGAAATACTGAGTGGCCAAAAGTCCTGGAACATCTGAATCCCAGAACATTCCAAAAAGGGCAGAGTCCTAAAATTTGTTAATTCCTTCTTGGTTCTCAAAGATGGCTCCTTTGGGAATTTGGGACGTATTCTATATCTACCAGGCTCACTGGAGGCTGGCTGGTGTGGCTGCAAGAGCATACAGCTTGGAGAAAGCACACAGTCTGCAGTTAGCAACTTGCTTTTCTCTCTTTGTTATGTGTGTGAAGTTAGAAAAAATCATGAAGCTTCTCTGGCCCTCTTATCTGTAAAATGGGGTTAAATATCATCAATCTCACAAGACTCTCGTGAGGATTACAGGAAATATAGCAGCTGACAAGAATTTTATAAACTGAGTGCTACACAAATGTAAAAGGTTATTACTTACATATTAATGAGGATGAGGACTATCAGGATTACTATAATTCATTCCCCTTTCTCTGATTTTCTGCTCCTTCTTAGATTATTTCAGTTTCTTTCAGAAATTACCTTTAAATGATAGTATTCCACTGGGTTCTGTGAATATTCTGTAAATAACCACAGTCATTTGCAACTGTAAGGGATAGAACTTTATCAATGCCATTTACTGTCTAAACTTCAACCATCGCATGTAAGATGATAATTTCCAAATCTCTTATTTTTTACTTCAAACTGCTTTCTGCAGTTAGATCAGTAATCTAAAAATGCTTAACTGGGATTCCACTTGGGTTCCGAATACCTGAAATGGCATGACACAAATAACCAACTAAATCACTAATTGCCAAAAACTCCTTTCTAGTATTTATTCCTGATGGTTTGGCCCCACCCACCACTGACTTTTTCCCTCGGTTCTTCCCCCTTTTTCTTGGTCAGTGAGTCCTACTGATGTTACACGCAAATCTCAAACCACTGCAATATGATGGCATCAGCGGAGTCAGAGTCTAGAGAGACCCTCTGGGCTTTCTGCTTGGGCACCAGGGCTTGGACTCATCGTCGTTGCACAGATACACAATGTTGCAGCTTTCCAGTCTGCATAGTCATACTACCAATGCCTCTATTAACACTGCCTTAAATATCTCTCATCTGCCCTGAATTGATATGTGAGAAGCCATATAGTTTTTAATCTTATGACATGAGGGACTCTGAGACCAAGATGCAGTGCTTCTTAGAGATGTTGAAGGTCCACAGGAGAAGATGGTATCTCCTGGGACTCCAACTCCAGACCGTTTGGAGTTCCTTAACGTGCACTACTGCATTTAGGCGTAATTTGTCTGCCTAAAATGTCCAGTATGTTCTGGCTGCTTGTTACACTAAAACACACATTTCAAGCTACCATACAAATCTCGTATTCTCATCAAAGGTTTTACTAGCCTTCCCACATTAAAATAGTAGCTCCTTCTCTGCTATTGCATGTTAAGTAGTCACTCCATGCTACAGTGTAGGTATGGTTTGAGTGTGCCCCCCAAGGGTTCATGTACTCTGATTTAACCCACGGTATGAGGAATTAAGAAGGTGAAAACAATAAAAAAAATTCATCTCTGGTGCTTAGAGATGAAGCCTTTGGAAGTAAATAGAATTAGATAGGATTGCTAGGACAGACCATCCATGATTGAATGTTGGGGCTGTATAAGGAGGAGAGAGACCAGAAGAGATGTACACTCCATCCCCCATACCACGTGTCGTCCTGTGTTGCCTCAGAACTCAGCCAGTAAGAAGGTCATCGCCTTCTGAACTGTGAGCTAAATAAACCTATTTTCTCTACAAAATTCCTAGCTTTGAGCAATTTGTTTTAGTAAACAAACATAAGATCACTTTACCTGTGTTTTCATCTTTGGTGGTTTTTACACGTCTGTGCCCTTCTGATGAGAGATCCTTGAGAGCAGGGACTGTGCCTGGTAAAGCTCTGCATGCCCACGTCTAAATCAGCGACTGTCCCAAGGTGGAGATTAAGTGTTCGTTGATGACAGAAAAAATTAAGATGCTACAGAAGCAGAATCTGTTTAGTAATGAAGCCCAGTCCCAGTAACCAGAACTAATTGAGAAAGAATGAATAAAATCCAAGCCCAATGCTTTAAAAGTACCTTCCAGGACGCCTCTTCCATGAAAGGTGAAAAGCAAATATTTTGGTAGATCTATTTGAATTATGGCTGAAAAAGACAGTTGGAGAACTTGCAGGAAAACAAAAGGCAGAGAAACCTTTTGTAACTGCAAATCACTTCTGCACTACAGGATTTTACAAACAATTTGAAAAATGTACTGCTGCTTTTACATTTTTAAACTTCCTCAAGTGCTCTTTCTTACATCAAAAACTTCTGCACTAACCACTCAGAGGCTTTGCTTCAAGAACAGAATGCGACTTCCAGCTCATCTTAATTACAGTAAATGCTCTGATGGTGACTATCAAACAGCAGGGGCATACTCCTGCAATGCACGCTTGACTCCTGAGCAGGAGCACGCGGGGCCCTTCCTGGCTCCTGACTCCCAGCAGGGCACAGTGTCCCTCGCCTGCTCCAGGCCCCCAAGTAGGTGAAGGAGAGTGGTTCTGAGCAGGGCTCGACACAGTGAAAAGATAGTCTGAGGGACGGACTGGAGCTTCTATGTGGATGCTCTTCTTTCCTTCCTTCCTTTCTTTCGCAGTGATGAGTACTGAATCCAGAGCCTCCACTCTAAGTCCAGCTCAGCTCTTCGTATTTTGAGGTGGGGTCTCCCTAAGTCACTAAGTTTGCCAGGCTATGCTCAGACTTGCAGTCCTTCTGCCTCAGCCTCCTAGACTGCTGGGATTACAGGTGTGCAGAGATATAGGGCTCCTTTCATGAAGTTGAGCAATGAGATAGAAGAGGCAAAAACACTCAGAAATTTCTCTTGTCTCAGGGAAGTACATTCCAAGACTGCCAGTGGACGTCTACAATCACAGACAGGACCAAACCCCATACATATCTACTAAGTTTTTTTCACATATGTGTAGAATATATAATATATGTAATAAAATTTAATTTGTAAATTAGGCACAATAGGTGAATAACAAAAATAACTAATAACAAAAGAACACAATTATAACAATATTCTGCAATAAAATTTATTTAGAACTTATGATTGCTTATTTCTGGCATTTTTCCTTTTAATATTTTGTATTTGAGTAACTAAAACTATGGAAAGATAATCTTAAAATGAGGAGAGACTACTGCATTTATTATTTTGACAGCTATCTATAAAGGAGCCTGAGCAGACCTTGCAAGTTCTAAGAAATGGATAAACACCATTATTGAAAAAAGTACTGATAACGACTCTAGGGAGTAATTTGTAAAAAGGTAAGTAAAAGAGATGTTGATTAGTTTTTTAGGTTACTGAGAAAAGTACTTTCAATTCTGTTTTAAAGTTTTTGTGAAAACAGAGTATCTATTATCTTAGGTTCAAAACCAGAGAGTTGATACAGTACTGATATGAGCATATTACCAGATATTCATTTATCTTTCAGATTTAAAATTACAACCGATCACATTACTTCCTTGAACCGTTCACCTCAGAGAAACAAAACAGAATGTTTAGTTAATATTCTAAGGAAATCTAGGCATCTGAAAAGCAAAATGGTCAGCTTTTCATTTAATTTAGTTATAGAAAGCTTAGAAAGAAACAAAATACTTAAAAATCAAAACTTCCAGTTGTAGAGCCAAGAAACATCTGGGACATTATCCACATTTAACAGCTTTTGGATTTACTACCTGCCTGTATGAAAGTATGTTCAGAACAAACATCTACTTTTCATCTCTCCTCTCACTCTTCATCTGGGTAGATTTTATTTATGCACCGGACGACCTTTTTGGCCATTAGAACCATCTTGCTTCAGCAGTTAATTAACACAAGTACCATAATTTAATACAGTTAATGCTACTTGATGCCCTTTAATGTACCTTCCATTAGTGATATTATTGTAGTATTACCCTGTAAATTAAAATGAGATCAAGACTAAGGGAGCTGCTCTTTAATTAAGGTACCGGCACACTGTACTCGTCTATTATTCACTAGAGAAAATCACCCTGATTTACTGGAGCAGGACATCCATAAGTCAGAATTAGTCCATGAAGATTATTAGGTTTATTGAACAATGCAAGTACCATGGAGTCGCTGAGACTGCCAATAGCCATGTTTCCTCATTTTCCTCCATTATCTTAATAAATATACAGTGAGAAGGAGTAAATGAAAGCAAAATAAATATGTAGCAAAAGAAGAATAAAATTTTTATGATGATATTATAGTTTTCGTTACCAGTAAAACAGGTACCAGGTGTATCATATCACATGCTAAAAAGAACATAAATGCTACATTAATCTAATGGCAATCAAAACAACATTTTTATACCAAACAAAACTAGTCAGTATAAAATACATACACAGTGAAGTAGAGAACTGGAATTCACAGTCAGTCAATTTAAAAGATCGCCAACTATTTTTTGTTTAGTTGATTAGTATTTCAAAATGAAAAAAATCCCGTAATCTACGTCAACTATTCTGTGGATATTTACATCTGGTTTCCATTCCACGCTCCCAAAATAATTCTTATCAATTTCCATACTTTGGTGGGGGTGGTGTTGGAAGTGACAAGCAGGAAAATATCATCATAATTATCAGCTACTGACATGTAGAGGCTTGTAACAGGGTGCAATCATTTCATGGCATGGTGGCTGTGATACAGGAAACAAAGACCTCGGTTATATTTTGGAAAGTTGATGTTTATGACAGTTGTGAAAAGGAACTTTTAAAACTTCCTTCAGAAATTGTCAGGTGATATTCAATCCTTCTAAAGGTGATCTGTAGTATAAAAGAAAAACGACCTGGTCCATTAACCCTACAGAAGTTTCAAGGGTAATCACATCGGTGCCTATGCTGAAAGGCCCTGGGAACCAGGCTATTATTGTTCAACCTTTCCCTTAGTGGCTTCACCGGGAGCAAATCTTCCTTATATAACTTAAAAGCTGGTGACATGCCCGAGTCATCAGGCCTTGCTTCTTTAGTCCCTCCCCTAAGACTAAAAATACTCAGGCCATCTGGTGCCCAGTACAGCACATGCCAGCACCAGTTTTGCCCTGAGGAATCTGGACAGAGTGTGGAGGCGACAGAAGAGGACCTTACAGAAGGGCTCACCTCTACTGGACCTTTCTCTTTTGCCCAGCTGCTTCTCATCAGCTTGCAGCTGACAGGTGAGGAGGAAAAGACAGTGGAGGTGAGTCCAAGAGAACGGACATGGGCTCCTGCGAACTCCCCAGAACCGCTTAAGTGCAGTTGAAGGACACTACCAGGGTGAGGGATAAAAGAAAAACGGTAATCCAAAGTGTTTCTGAATTTCTAACATGCTACCTTTAGGAGTGGCCTGTCTGATTCCAATGGAGGACGAGTAAAAGTGCCTTTACCATTAAAACGTGTTTTATACCTTTTAAAATTGTCAGAGGAAAGAAAAATGAATATTCAACAAAAAAGAGCCCCAACAATGGTTATTTCCCAGCTAAACCGCTTCTCAAGATTACCTTCCTAACAGTGGCAAAGGACAGTGTTTAGGGAAAGCTGGTCAACAGCACAATTTGTGCTCGGATTATAGATTTCTCAGTCTACCAGGAAACTAACATATGTTATTTAATCTAACAGTATAGATCACATTAGGATGCAAATTCAAATCTCAATTTGTTAATTTTGCCCCTTATTCTTACAGCATTCACTGTGAATTAGATACTTGTTGCTTGATTTTGGAGTGCCAGTATTAATAACATCATGAATTATTTTCATATATCAAATGACTTGAACGATAAGACACTGGGATTGATATCTTTTACTATTATGTTTCTGAGTATAATCGCCACATTTTATTATAAAGAGCAAACTCAGTGTTTCAGACAACACCTCCCTGCACCCCTCCATGGTCCCCTATTAATATAATAAACTCTTGTCTGTTACCTGGAACCTACATGCTCAACACAGATATTAATGTGTCAGTGCCTATTTCTCTCAACAATGTTGTTTTGTTTTAGAGATACCTTCATCATCTATCACTAAGATTGTGGTTAAAATCTTAAAATAAGGCCCCATAGCTAAAGATTCTTGACTCTCTCATGAAGAACACCAAGCTAGACAAAGATGGCTGCTTGTTCCTGCCACCTTTCTACAGCTAACACCCAGAAGCTTCTAACACCACTCTGAACGGTCAGGTCATGCCACATATACCATGTGACTGCCACAGCTCTGTGCTTAACAGCAGTGGCCTTTTCTTCTTGCTGGCAACATACATGAGGTAACTCTGAAAGACCAGAAAATCTCAGTAGCTCTAATTTCTGGGGATTGGTCTTCCCTAAGGAAGCAAGAAGCCAGCACACTGAATGAATTCTGCCTTAGTATGTTTAAATTGTGTGACTACTTAGTTAAACCTACATGATAGATGCACTGCTCTTATTCTTATCTTCATGTTTTTGACTTAAAGCTGTCTTGGCATTTTTAGGGTGATGACTGTTTCGTTTATCTTTTGGTTCTTCCCCCATTTGCTATAAGCACTCTTATCTTCAGTTTTTTCCATTTACTCTCTCATGTTCCCACTCTCATCGGTTGGCTATTTCGCTATAGGCTGTGCTTAAAAAGCTGGTGAAAAACCTCAGAGTTGGGAATCCTGGTTCTTGTTACCTGAGTGTTTCACTTAAATAGCTTTGAAAGTCTTAGAAACTCAACTGTGTTTCTGGCATATCATCAAAACTAAAGGTACCCCTGGCTACACGCATTCATGTTCCAACTCTTGTCCATCTTTAATTTACCTACAAAACGAAGGGTGACCAACTCAAGTCGGTACGCTAAATAAAGTATATCATTTCAATACACCAGCATGTAGAAACTTTCAAAGTAGAGCTTGCCTTTCTTTAACAAATGCATCGTTTCCTAAATGCTTCAAGTTTTGTTGCAATACATTTAAATGTAACATTCATTTCCAGGTTTTTTTGTCCAATACAACAACTATTATCAGATTGTCGTACCGTTCTGCAATCCTCTCTTACATTCAAAAACACAAGATATATTTCTTTTTATTTTTTTCAGTCCCCTTTAGAGCAACTGACCTTACTAGCCCTATCTTTACTGTCTTAATGACTTAAAAACCACCTCCTGACCTGGTGAGTTTCCTTGTCTCCAAGAAGATACTTTTTAAGGATTATTTATTAAGGTGATTAAAAACAATTCTAGACTCCTGCCAAGTCAATGCCAAGAAGTGTGGGATTACGAATTACTGCTGAGTACAAAGGGCTGCAGGTGCTTTCAGAAATACTTTCTACACTAGTGCTCCTGAGAAAGTGTTCCCTAACATTTGACAACTGCCACCTTAGAGCTGTAAGATGAACACACTGGCCTTTTCCTTGGCCACACCCATTCCCATTCAAGGTGGACAGATGTTTTCTTACCTTCCTCGCACCTTTATGTCTGAGATTGCGTAAAAGTAGCGTGCCAAGTGAAGTTCGTCTACAAATATTTCCCCAACAGCTGGTCTCAACAGCCTTATCCTCAGGTCTGTGACTGTAAAGAAATCTCTGAGTTTCTTGGTTGTATCCAGCTGGCCGTAGAGAGAAGCCATATTCCGTAGCCGAGGTCCAGCAAAAAAGGCAAACCTGTCTTTGATTTCAAAGTGGATTATTTTGCTATTTGTTGTATACCCCGTGGAGTACTCTTCTGTACAAATGATTTCTAAGACCGTGTGCTGTGATAAATCCTTCACGGATTTCGGGTCCATGTGAAAAGCATCTAAGCAGTCTGTGGCATAATACTGATAGGGCTGCCATGTTCGTCCGTAATCAAGAGATTTCTCCAGGATCATTTGGTCTGGACGCCCCGATTCGAAAGTAATAACTATGTTGTCTGTGAGCTCAATGGTTTTGCTCCAAGATAGAGTGATGTTAACCTGGAGAGGCTTGGGGTATTCCTTCCAAGTAGCAGACTGCCAAAACGTGGAGGGATGTCTTCCTTCAAAATCAAACATCAGCTCAGGGGGGTGTGCCAGCTCAGGGGTACTTGCGTCACACTCATTATTGCACATGTAGGGGTTGCCCTATGGAAGAAGAAAAAAAGAGGGTGCATCAAAACACTAGTTTGACACAAGTCTTGCCACATTGCTGTCGCTAAGAGGCTAGGAAAGAGAAAAAAAATTTCAGTAATCACTTTTATATGCCCTAGCTGGATTCTCCTATTTAATAGCTTTAAAAAGGCAATATGGTAATTTTCTTGCCTTCTTTCCTTCCACGGGTTTTAAGAAATGAAAACAGTTTATTTATCCCATATGTGTTAGACCCATAATGTGGTCACAGAAGCGCAAAGACACAGAGCAACTGTATAACATTCAGTAGCTCTGCTTCCTGTTAGAAGCATGCTACAAGGAGCAACAGAATTTGCTCCCTGCCTCAAGGACGTTCCTTAGGAGCACAGTTCTTTAAAAAGGCATTTTTCAAGCAAGGCCTTGGAATGAGCTATGGACAGTAGACACCTGTGTCCTGTTTGGGAAACGATACCCCCATACGATGTTCAGCTGCTCTTGGCTTTGCCCCCAATCCATCACACTTAGCAGGTACCCTGCTTCATAAAGTCTGGTTTTAAAACATTTACTTTATGCACCACAAATCATTAAAATGTGGTGCACTCCAGACTCTGGGGCTTGGTCCAAACATCTGCCATTCTACTAACTAGAGATAAGAGGATTTCTCAGGAAAGTCTTGGGGTTGGGGTTGTGTTCCAAGTTGTCAGGACAGGAAACCTCACTGCAGTTATCCCTCGGCATCCACAAAGGATTGGCTCAGGACACCAAAGTCTGGATCTGCTCAAGTCTCTTACATAAAATGGTGTAGCATTTGCATGTAACCTACACATAGCCTCCCAATGCTTTACAATTTAAAGTGTAAATCGTCTTTGGATTATAACACCTACTACAACGTAAATGCCATGGAAATAGTTGTCACACTGTACTGTTTAGAGAATATTGACAAAACTGTCTAGGTCTGACTACCTGGCAGACAGAGGAAACAAGAGGAGAGCAGGGCTCAAACGAGGAGTGCCAGAGAGCGACCAAGAGCTGCAAAACAGCAGAACACTACAGCAGGGCATGTCTGTACATCTCTCCATTCAAGTAACTCAACACGATGCTCTGCACATGGCAGATTCGAGTTTTGCTTTTAGGCACTTTCTGAATTTTTTTCTCCATACTTTCAATCTACAGTTGATTGAATCTGTGGATGAAGAACCCCTAGATGTGGGGGGCCGACTGTACTCAGGAGGGTGTTACACTCCAAACGTCAGCCACGTATGTGTTCATTACTCTGTGCCAGTCCATGGGCTGTTCTCCGTGGATGTTAATTATTTTATCATCATCATCTCATCATCATCATCATCATCATCATCATCATCATCATCATCATCATCATCATCATGATTTCTCTGACCAAGGCTACTTCCTTTAGGAGGCAAACAAAACGCTCAAAATAAATCCATCTGTCATATCATAAGATACAATACTGCTTGTGCTGCACTAAATGGCTGCCATCACCTTCGTCACAGGAGTCTTTGGAGAAGGACCGACTTCCCGATTTATGTTTATTTTTGTTCTTTAAAAGAACAAATAATACCACTGAAGTCCCACTATTTAGGCCCCACCTTATCCGCAGGGACCATGTTCCAAGAACCCCAGTGAATGTTGGTTCTTCCTATATATACTCACCTGTGATAAAGTTTAATCAGGCAAATTAGGCAGTAGGAGATTAACAATAATAGTTCTTAATAGAACAACTATAACAATATACTGTCATAAAATTTATGTGAACGGGGCCACTCTGAGAACATGTGATTGTACTCATCCTTCTTGTGATGATGCGAGGTGATCCACAATCTGTACGATGATGTGATGTGAAGGAACAAAAGCAGCGCTGCGACCTGGTGTCGGCTGCTTGAATAAAGGCACTATGAGGACAGCTGGTCAGACTCTGAGTGACTAATGAGTGGATATACAGTGCGGATACGTTGGACAAAGGCATGATTTATATCCGAGATGAAGCAGGACAGAACTCAGAAGGACACTTTATTTATTTTAAAATTTATGTTAATGGTACATTTTAGACCTACATAGTTATGACATTCATCATAGGGGATTCCTACCTGTACGTGATATATCTTGTTGCTTATTTTCTTCCCATTCCCCTCCCCTCCCTTCACCCCCTCCTCCCTCTGATGCATAATTTAAAACATATGTTTAAATATTTAATTTAGAATTTTCCACTTAATTTTTTGGACCCCAGGTGAAAATGGGTAGTTGAAACATGGAAAGTGAAACTATGGGTAAGGGGAAATACTATATTTCTTTCGTATCCTGTCCTAGGAATTATGAGCATGGATGGATCAAAGAATCAACTCTTTGGTATTTCCTTAGTCTTTCTTTTGAAATTACAGATTTCTTTCCTCTTTTTCATGAACTGTGGGCTTTTTGTACCTGTTGTATGCATGAGATGGTCTCAAACAATGAACTTATACTTTAGATATCAATGTTCAGTTACCTGCTGACTCATATGAAATACTAGATGAACACTGGAGAATTGCTGCGGCCTCCCCAGAGGCAGTTCCCTCCTACCTAGTCAGCTAATACTCTCACTCTCTCTTGTCCATTAATGCAATTGAATCCTAAAGCTGGCAACAGGTTTGGGAGACTAAAGTATAATTGAGATGAGGCAGGAGAAAGAGGAGAAGGTACATTATTTGAGGAACAGAACTGTTTTAAAAATACACTCAAGAAATCAGTGATAATGGAAATGTTTCTGTACTTCTCTCTCAAATTTCAATTCCCCATTCCTGATTCCAGCGTCTGTGGCACTATTTATAGGCATCCCCTTCAAAATGTGGGGGATGGATAAATTTCTGTTCCAGGTGGAATAAATCACCAAATTTATTATTATTTAAACTCTCTTAAGCACGCCAGAGAGCCAAATGTAAAGCTCTGCAAACTGGCAAAAGCTTTTTATGGAGGGCTATAAATATTGTAGAATCTGTCAGGATTTATAAATTCTAAATATATGTAAATGTGCATTTTACTGGAAGAGGTCAGATTTATACAAATCACACCTCCATTTGAAATTTACTGAAAAACTAAGGTCACTTCAAAATCTGTCAGTATATAGCCATCTGTACAATCACTAACTTGGATGCTACCATCTTCCCCCTGACAAAGGTGCCTCCATCTGAGCTCAGGAGAATGGGACAAAGGGAACCAGCTCTGCGGGGTGCCCGGAACAAGTTACTATATATTTGTATTAAGCTGTGTTGAAAGCTAGCCTTTGTTTGCCTTTAGCCTAGATACACAAAGGTTTTCATATCAGGCCAAGGTGCTGGGACCACATGAGAGGAGACACATTAGGCTGATTCCGGGCATGAGTCAACACTAACAAACCTGTCTGAGGAAATGCCTCTGAAGAAATCTAAAGGACATTTGCTTCTACCTTCAGCAAAAAAAGTTGGCAAAGTCCAACTACAATTAGTCCTTTTGTGTTGGGCACTTTACAGATAACTGACAGTCTCTTTTGTTTGTACCTCACAGAGGAAGAAACTGAGGCATAAAGAAATTAAAAGGAAAGTGCCTGAGATCACATATCAAAGTGTAAGAAGCAGGGCCAGAATCCAACCATCCGCCCCTGCCCTGGTCTGTTCAACACCCAAGTCAATGGAATTTCTTAGGTTGTCCTATCTTAGAATAAGCCTTGGATAGTAGAAAGAAAATATCTAAGAGCAAAGGAGTTTGGGAAAAAACAGCCTAAGGTCCCTTCTTAGCCCTAATGAGCATCATCATACATCTGAGATACCTTAAAATTAAGAACTTTGCTTAGTTTCAAAAAATACTAGTTTCACACACTTATTTGACCATGGAGTTCCTTTGGAATTTACTAATCCATACTTATAATTTACATAAGTAGTACCATAGAGAGCATCCTCTAATAAACTATAAACACGTGAAAGCTAGGTGCCACCTCATAACTCAGTTTTAAGCCTTTAATTTAGACATGGCCACAGAAAATACTCTTTCTCTGCTTTCGTTCTCCAGGGAGGGGTACCCTCACCCTCGAACTCACTGGGACAACCAACTCCGGGTGGACACTGACATCAGGACTTCACATGAATCTGGTGCTTTGGGCACCTGAATAGTGAGAGAAAAATCTCCTGCATTTAGTAAGTATTGATTACCTGCTATATTACTCTATTCAAGGCACTCGTCTTGGCACGTAAGATACAGTAATAAACAAAATCTAGGTCCTTGCTTTGCCTGGCATTTCCACCCTAGTTGGATGAGATGCGAATGAACATAATACTGTATAATATTACAGAGTGATAACTGCTATGGAAAAGAATAAAGCCAATTAAAGGGGGATGTACTGGGGAAGGAATGGTGAGAGTAATTTTATACTGGGAGATCAGAGAAGATCTCCCCGGTAACATGACATCTGGGCAGATAAAGAACAATTCCCCGTTTACACTGCTGATGACGGAGGAGGCTGCCAGAATGACACTTCCGTCCTTCATCTGACAATATTCTCAGTGATATTTTCAGCGGCATGAAAATTTGTTGCAGTGGGTGGGTAAACAAATCATTTCAAACGTGAATCTATACCAAATGAGTGTTGATAACAGAAAATTAAAAAAGAGAAAAATCAACTGGACAGTTTTCCATATTTCATAGTGTTCATACTCTTTTAGATCATGATTTGATGACCATTAACGTAATTTACCAAGAGACAACAGCATTGTGAGAAAATTACAGAGGATAGTAAAAAAGGGGACGGGGTGTCACTCTGGTCTCTGCATTTTAGATAAGAGAGAAAGAAAGAAGAAAGCTGAAGTTGAAAATCTTACCATTCCCGATAGAAAAAGCTAGAGGAGAGATTAGATGCAAAAATATTTAGTGTAAATATTTCGTATGGGTGTGATTCATAATACTGTTGTTATAGGGAATTATCAATATGAAAATAATTCTTGTTAAAGGGATTAACTTAATTACATTTTCAAGTACTTCAGCTCCACCCTAATCCTTTGTAATAACATCAACAGTGAAATTTATATAAGGAAAAATAACAACTTTTTCCTACTTATGAAAGCAAAGAACACTTCTTACTGCTAAACCTAACACATTCGGGCATTAGTAAGTGTAAGTAATTATTTTGTGGCCAGCAGGCAGGCTTAAGTAGATCTTAATTTAATTCCTACAAGCAACAGATCCTTAGCTCATTGTCTATAGACAAAGCAAAAAATATTTATGACTATGCAGATAATATTTACATCACAAAGAGATGCCTAAATAATTAAATAGGTATTGGTGCTAAATATTTTTATAACAAGATTATGGTGTTTCATTTCATTTAAAATGTTAATATTTTACCTCTGGGAGAATTGAAATTAGTTATTAATTAGCAATTTGTAGCCAAAGTGGAATGTTGTTATTGTTCCTTTATGTGCGTTCAGAATTAGAGCCCTAAATGAAATTTACCACATACTTTCACTATTTCTGTTGATGGAAGGTGTCTTCCTATGGCAGGTGATACTTCTAAAATAACATCCTTGTATGTAAGATCTAGTAACTCCCTCAAAGTTTTAAAAAATCCTATATAATCACTATTAATGTAAAGCTTGAGGTCACTATCATCTTGACCTTTACCCTTCAAGCTTTAACTGCTGAGCAACAACGGGGACTCACGTGGGAAATGAAGGGTTCTCGGGAGATTTGCTTCTGAACTGTAAGTGACGAGCCGAGCAGGCATGTACTAACAAGTGCTGGTGAGAAGCGTTTTGGGCTAACACTCAAACCGATCGTGAAAAACTGAGAGCGATTTCTCTCTCACCCATTTGCATCTGAGTAATCTTCGCTTGCTTTATTGATAAGTGACGGTCAAAAAATACACAAAAGCAAGAAACAGTATTCAGGGCCAGCACTCCCGACCTGCTCCTGCTGATTTCTGAGACAGTCTCCACCAGGGCTTCGCCACAGCAAGGCCTTTAAAAAGACGCAGAAACTGGAGCCAACCTTCTGCTATTCCTCAGAGAAAAGAAACATGGCCCCACAGAGCGCTCCACCTGCCAGGCCAGACCCTTATCTTGGGTGGATGGCCGCTTTTCCTCTTTCACTCCATCTCCCTGGGAGCCGAGTGAGCAGCGCAGTCTCTGGGAGGTGGTGGCTGACTCCTTCTGATCAGAGGTGTCATTTTTGGCGGACGGATTTCCACTCGCAGTCCCTTCCTGGAACTTCCCGGCTAATCTTCTTTGGCCCGTGTGTGTGTACACCTAGATTTTGCTTGACTATAATATCATGAGAAGTTCCCTCCCTTTTTGCTTTTCTAAAGACACTAACGTTACTGTTGAGTGTGGGAGCTGATGTTCACAGGTCATGCTGCATCGTCCCCTTCAAGTCTTACATCTTTGCCACTGGGGAGAAGTAGCGGGAAGTCAGAGCCAGGGGAAGTGTAATCAAAGACAGTGGACTTTGCTTCCCAAAGTCTGAACGATCAACATCAGTACCGCCAGTGCAGACATACTGACAAGCCCTGCGGACCTCAGCTAGAGGCAGAGTCTGCATCCTCAGAAAGGAAAGCTCATAAGGCAGCCTGTGCCCAACTGTCCACTGGCCTTTAGGACATAAAGGACCATGGGCTCTAAAATGGCAGTGCAATCCCAATTTGCAGCCAGCTGTGCTAATTGCTATAGTGGGTACCAATACAGCATACACACATAGTGACAATACAGCCTAAACTGAGGCCGTCCCAATATTAGATATTGTGAAGCTGTTGGGAAAAAAGTACCCATGTATTTGTCAGAGACAGAGTCTCAAATTTTAGCTTCAAAAATAATTATGGATATCCTAAGAATAGTAGAAGATAAAAGAATTTTGTTGTTCTAATTTTGGAGTTGAAAAGTGACTGTTCACTTCTCTAGGGGAACCCTTTATTCATCAGGAAGGTTCCTCCCCTGCACAGGCCTGATTGAAGTTGTAGCTTGTTTCAATCTGTTCCATGACAATGCTAACACCCTGTGGACTTTTTTACTCAAAAATAAAGATGGGGTAGCTTAACCTTTCTGCAATGAGAATATTGGAAGCCATACCACAGATTATAGGCCATAATAGACACCTGTGTAAATCTCCACAGAGGCTTATTCTCAGGATTTCCAAGCTAGAGAAGGCTACAGAGGTCAAAAAGACCTTATTCCTAAAAAGGAGCCAAATGTATTCTAAAGCCACAAGCCACAACAGCAGATTCCTATACAGCAATCCAAATCATTACTTTGCATGTGCTAGAGAAGAAACAAATATTAGCAGAACCAAGTAAAATGAAAAGGAATGCTATAGAAAATCGTCGCATGAAAGTGTAATTATTGTATCTGATTTGGAAATCTCTTTTTAAAAGTTATATTCTTGAAGTCACAAATGTTTGATATTTTGCCTTATTGGTGGACTTGAAATAGACCAGAACGCAGATACAAAAAGCTGTAACACAAAACACAAGTGAGCTGTCAGTTTCAGAGTTAAAGCAACTTGAGAAAAGCGGGGACACACGAAACCATTGTGGAAGCGAGAACCTTCTGGGCCTGAAGACTTAAGGAGAGGTAGTTCAAGTATGTTCAATCTGGAGAGCACTGATTTGACGGTTGAAAAGTTCTTCCTTCTTCTCCCACATGACAAAGCAAGTCCAAGACTGGTGTGAAACCCATTTTATAAAGGCCACCAGTTTTGAAAGAATATGCAAAAACCAAACGCATCCTCCGCTGAAGTGATTACTTGATCACAAGAGGGAGGAAAAGAAATTTCTAATAAAATGTTTCCCAAACCAGTTGGTTTCTGTCAGGTCTGTCCACAACAGGAGTATTCTCATACTCCTTATTTCTTTCAAACTCTTCTCTTCCACATTCATTAATACTTTATTGGAGACTAATAAAACAATATCAAATGCTAAAAATACTGTAAAGAACACAACAATAAGAACACAACAAATGTTTGCGAATTATTGTAGAGATTACATTACACAGGTAACAATCACATGTTTCTCTGTACATGTAAGACGCTGTGCTTACTGGGCACAGTGTGGTAAATAAAACAAACACAGTCTTTATCTAAACAAAGATTGTAGTTTAGCTGGCGAGGAAGACTCTAAAAATGAAGAATTATTTAATTATAAATGAAAATAAAAATTTTAAAGGAAAATAACATAGTTCTATGAAAGAAAATAGAGGGGGACTTTAATGGGGTAGGGATTTCTTTAGGAGGTAGCATTTAAATTGAGAACTGAAAAGTCAGAAAGAATAAATGTTAGGACTAAAGGTCAGAAGGCAGATCATTGTAGGCAAAGGGTATAACAAATACCTGACCCTAAATTTGGCTAGAACTTGGGGTTTAGTAGGAATCGGCCCAAAGTGATCGATGCTGGAGGATCATAAGCTTCAGAGAAAGTAGATAGGATGATGCTGGGGAGGTAGACAGAGGAGAGATCACGGATAAGTGTGAAGGTTCCATGTAGAACCTGGTTCTTATCCTAAAGGGAATGGAAAACCTGGACAGGTTTTAAGGGGAGGGGCTGCCATGACTGGATTGCCACTTTCCATTTTCTTTCTGCTGTCTGTGTTGAATAGACCATAAGAGGTAGGGAGCAGAAGCAGAGCAACCGGTAGCAGGTTTCCTAGAGGCACTAAGCTGGATGTTAGCATGGAAGGACATAGTCGTTGGGGGTAGATAGACTGAGAAGTATTTTAAAAGAAGACTCAATGAAATTTTATACATCTCCTGAATATTTATGAAAAGATTAGAGATGAAGCAGACATAAAGAACGGAAAGGGGTAAATGGTAGTTCTTCGGGTTTTTGGCTTGACCATGTAGCTGGTTGGTTGTATTTTTAACTGAGATGTGGCAGACTACACTTGGAGTTATGGGGAGAGCAAGAATTTAGGTTGAAAATATTATGAAGCATAATAGAGTTAAGCTTATGTAGTCATTGGGTGCTTCCATCACTGCCCTAAATGCTTTACCTATACTAACACAGTTAGTCTTAATAATGACACCTTAAAGCAGATGTTGGTTATTACCTTGTTTTATGAATAATGCAATTACCTGCTTTGATAATAAATACATTAGCTTGCTCAGAATCATAGAGCTAGTAACTCTCAAACTCAGTTTACATGTCTAGCCAATCAGTCAACAGTCAATATTCTCAACGGCTAGCTCAGTTTGCCTCTCTATTTTTAGACATTTTCAGGTCAATATGTGACTTGATCTCGGAGCAGGGATCAGGCTGGAGATTATCTATTATGAGATATTCAATAGAGATATTTGAAATTGAGGACAGATTAGAATACTGGAGGAGAAAGTGTGGGGGTAAAAGGACAAGGACCCAGGACTGAGTCCTACATTAATTCAAATAGGGAGCCAACAGTCCTTCACTCACTAGGCTGAAGGCTGTCATTCACCTCTACCTGGTAACCCAGCTGTTGAGTAAATGTATACATACATCTCGCTGTTTTTCTTGAGTAAATTTGAAGAAGAGAATTCTGGATTATATGAAAGGTTAAAATAAGAAAAAATTTTACTTTTAGTAAAAAATATTTTTTCTTTGGTTTTGTGAGAAGATATACTCTCTTGCAGACTACTAACTAGTGATAAGAAAAAACATATTTCTTGCAATGGGGAAACTAAGAGTTTTCAAAAATAAAAGATAAATTGACTTCAAATGTTATGTCATTGTATTAGTCAATGGTTTGCAAGACAGCAGATTTAAAACAGGACATTTACAAGTCACACCATTCACCCACAAGCCAAATGCAGGCAAGTACAAAATGTCTATGCACTAGAGTCCCGAAAGATCCAGTCAAGGGCTGGGAACCCATGGTAGTGTCCTGCGTAAGTCTGTGTCTGCACTAAGAGGCTAAAGACTGTATAGTATAGCCAGGGTATGACTAGGGCTTAGGGCAGATACAAAGAGCAGAGCTTGCCCAAAAAGAACAGCCATCTCAGACGACAAGGAGGCCCCGAGTTCCTCTGACGAGGAGAACAGCCAAGTTCACTTCAGGGAAACCAGCTGCAGCAGAGCGTCTCCTGGGAAATCAGCCACCTACCATCTTCCCTTCCTGTTTCCCTTCATGCTGTGAGGGCAACAATCCTCAGGCGGATCTTCTATCCCCAGAACCACAATGACTCAGTCCAGCTGGGCGTTCCTGCTCAAACTGATTATAATCAATCTACTACAATCAGTTTCTGTATTAATACATTCAAAGTTGTGAGAAAAGGAGTATGTTCTAAGAAGAATTATGAGAATTCATTTCATCAGTGAAATTCAGTTACAGTAAAGGGGAATGAATGGAAAGGTGGTTCTGGGAAAATGTCTATGGGGAGGGATTCATTTAGAGATGACACCTTCATATCCATTAGTTTTTCTAACCTTGTCTTTTTTTTGAACCTTCCCACCATCTTTTCTTTATTTAATTTCCACATTCTTTCTATTTTAGATCTTTAAAACTAAGATCAACACATGGTCTTATCCTTTGGCTTTTTTCTTTCTAATTCTAAATAAAATTTCTTTCTGAGTTAATTCACACCTATAGCTTCAGCTATTACTCATAGTTTGATTCCTCTAAAATTTTGTCTTTGGTTCTGATTTCCCATGTGAACTTCAGACCCATCTACTCAAATACTTATTAGACATCACCTAAAGGTGATTCTCAAGAATCTCACACTCTGCATATTGAAAAGTTAATGTTTCCCCTTTCCCTTCTCTCTCTTTCCTGAATAATTCAATCCTAAAGCTATTAGGTGGATCCGAGCAGGACAAGTACCACTTCTGTAATATGCAAAGATGCAAACCTTGAATCTAATCATGAGGAAACAGATAAGTCAAAACTGAGGGGTATTCTACAGAGTAAGAAAGTGCTCACAGTATCGAAATGTACGATGAAATTTGAGGAGTAAGTTCTAGATGTCTGGGAACCAAAGAGATAAGACAACCAAGGCTATCTAAATGGGATCATTTTGCTATAAAAGACATTATTGGAACAACTGATAAAGGTGGAATAGGGTCTGAAGATTATAATGGTAGGATAGTATCCATGTTAATTTTCTGGTCTAATTGCAATTATATAGGAGGATGTCCTTATTTGTATGAGTTATTAAAGTGTTAGCAGGCTATAAGGTAGCAGGTTGAAAACTTATGTTTAAATGGGGAAAGAAGTTGATATATTGCATGTACAACATTTCTGTAAATGTGAGATTTTTAAAAACACAGTTACAATTATTATGGGTCAGCCAAAATAAAAATAATAAAAAAGTATCTTTATTAAAATCCAGAAAAAGTTTTTCACCAAGAAGTAATATATTACATATTTAAAGGTGCATAATAAATACCTGGCCAGTCCAGTCCCTATCCATCAGGAATTCTGTTTTAATAGATTGGGTTGGATCCAGGAACCTCAACTTGGTAGGCATTCTAGATGATTCTGATGCAGGTAGTTTCTGGATTACACCTGGATCAACATTGTTATATCGGTCATTAACAACCAAGATTCTGGGCCAGATCTGCTTAGGTCTGAGTTCCAGCTTTATACATAACTACTGTGTAATTTTTGACAACCTACTTCACTTTTTGAGCCTTGATTTTTTTCTTCTTTATATTAAATATAATATGAACTTCATGGTGTTGAGATAAAATTACACAAGGCATGTTAGGTGTGAAGCATCTCCTTGGCATGAGATAAGTGTTCAATAATTAGTAATCATCATTAAGCAAGAGTCACTTGTTTCTCGTGACTCTGAGATTAACATCAAATTCTTCCATTCATCAAGTAGGAAACCCGAAAGTTTTCTAATATTCTTTAATGCTCCTAAATCCATTTACCAAACAAGTTCTACAGAGTCAATCCATTGTCAGTTCTTTATTCATAGTAGCAGCATAAAACTATTTGTTTTTTAAAAATGTTTTCCGTCTCAGTGAATGTTCATAGCCTCAACATTGTCTCTCTCCGAATGCTATTGCTATGTTATTATCTAGTCTTAACACAGGTGCTAAAGTGGCCTGAAATCCAACTTTGTCTGTACCAGGTTTTCTCTTAAAGCCATTTAATAGATTTCTCATTATGCTCAAGAATACAATTAACATTCCTTAGCATACGTGCAGTATTTGTCAAGATAAGACATCTGCAAGCCTGTGAAGGTACTTTTACTGCTCAGTAGTATTTACACCTCCTGTGTAAGTTGTACCAACCTGGGAGTATGTACATATACACTACAGACTGGACCACGGATACCAACATGCAACTCATTGTATTATATTTCCGTTTCTTAGCAGTTGTGTTGTTGTGGCTGCCTCAATATCCTTAACTGATTCAAAACTTTTACTTTTCATGGTGGTTTTGACTTTGGGGAAGAGCCCAAAGTCACACAGCACTAGATCCGGTGAACAGGTAGGTGAGGACACCTGTAACATCTTTAGGAGCCTGCCTGTCCTTTGCATGGCACTTGGCAGTGGCATCCACAGTATTTTGGATTATGCCTCGTAAAGACACTCACAAAAGAGGACTTCCAGAAATGCTTCAAAAGGTGGCAAGAACGGTGGGACAGGTGTGTTCGAAGCAAGAGGGAGCATTTTGACGGAGATTTATGGAAGTATGTCTCTTACATTTTCTTAAAATTTAAATATTCACTATATATTTCAGTCACCCCTATCTGTCTCCCCTGCTATAGTTCTCTGAGAAGAATTGACAGATAAGAGTATGATGATAACTTGCTGATAAAGCAAGCAAGGGAAGCAGGGCAACAGGGAGGCAGAAAGAGGATAGATTAGATGCGTTTGGAAGTTTAGGGTAAAGTGGGAGGAAACTGCCTATAGGTTGCCTATAGGTTGGTGCCTGGAAATTAAAGAGATAACGAGGCATGAAGAAGTAGTTGAGGTCCCTAAGATGTAGATGGCGTTTGTATGATGTAATACACAGTGTTTTTAAAAAGTCTATTTCTAAGCTCAGAGTGCCTGTGTGTGTGATTGATACAGTTACTGGGGTTTCTAGTGAAGTTGGAGGACAAAGACAAATGGAACAAGCTGCATCTATGTCCATATCCTCTCCTGGTGTTCATTCTATCCTCGTTTTTCTCCATCAGTCAAAACAGTCTTTCTCCTAGTGGCTTTAGAGCTTAATATCTCTTTTTTCTGACCCCAACTTGCATTACTTATCTGACCCACAGCTTCCTTCTGAGTTTACATGAAGGGCTGAAAACCAAGAGCATGATTTTTTCTTGAGTAAATATAAAGAACTAAATAAAACTTGATGAAAGAAGCGATGAATGAGATGGACATAATTTTATAATACCCAAGCATGGAAGAGTCTCAATGGGGCAAATTGTTGGGGAAAAAAAGGTAAGGTGTATGCTAGAAATGGGTGTAGAACATGGAACCGAGTTTTTATTGTTTGTTTCAAGAGGGGAGTATCTTTGTTTATTGTGCCACTACTTAGTTACAGAGACCCTGAAAATTCTACCTGCGCCCAGAGGTGGACTCATCATAGGCTAATGAAGCTCACCTCTCAGGATCAGTGAATTACACAGCTGCTGCTTTGGGCTTGCACGTGAGACTGCACTTGTAGTTTTGTATTTGTCTTTTAAAAACAGGCCCCCAGACCTGCACAGCCTCCAGGCTCATGAAAGTTAGCATTGTCACTCTCGGGACCTATTGAATTAAAATCACTTTCTTCTTCCTTACTGTTTCTCCTCAAAAGATTTCATTCTTTCCACCACTGCAATATTCTATTCTCAACATTTCTAACCCTGAAATACATTTTCTCTAAATGCAATTTTCAAAATTTTACTTGCCCAAGTTCCTGCTTGATATATATCAATATTTCATTAAAAGTGAATGCATTTTATTCAGAACAGCAACCATGTAAGTCTCTTGGTGTCTTACCAACAATAGATATAAATTTCCCTTATTTTTAGGACTAGAGCAGCTGTTAGTCTTCCAGAGCCAATGCCATGAGCCGAGTAAAAATATGACAAAAAAATATTAAGCAGCAATCGCATGCCAAGCACTACGCTTGATCTGTGGGTTGGTTCAAAATAAGATTAATTAATCCTTATTGGTTATAAGGTAGTAGCATGACAAGATCGAAAACAAGCCTCATTTTGAAAATATTTTAGAGAGTACTTTGGGTCTATTATATAGAAATAAGAGTAGCATTTTAATTATCAGACAATACGTACAAAAATCTATTCTTAAAGAGAGATTAAAAATAAAGTCACAATGAGAGACTTAGAGGCGATAGTCTCAGTTTTGAAAAATATCTCAGGTTTGCCTAAGTGAAGAAAACACACTCCGAGTGATCAGCGATACCTGAGTGCCTTTTACAGTTAGGAATCTGAGGAGCTTCCTCATACTTGTCACTTGATTTAATCCACACAATTCCCTCAAGAGTAGGTGTTACCGAATTTTACTTATGAAGAAACTAAGGCTCAAGGTGCCATGGAGCCTACTCAAGATAAATGATGGAAGAAGATGTTTAAAGATGAAAACCACACGAACGTGTGCGAGGTCAGGGGTTAGACTGTGAGGAAGTGGGAGGTAAATTTATAAAATAATGGCAAGTTGATTTTAGAAAGCATTGCAAGTTGGGTAGAAAGAGTCACATCTGATTAACTGACGAACAGAAAGCCGTTAGTGTTTTTTGCAGCACATGCCTCATGTACAGTTAGCCTTCTTTAGTAGTTTTTTATTTCACTGAAGAGAAACAAATGGTTCCAGTTCAATTTAATATTAAGAGTCAACTCAGTAAAGTCACAAAGAATATTCAAAAGCTAAAATCCATTGGAATTCTGGTCATGGGCATGCAAATAATCCCAGACATATCTTACTCATCTTTGTATCCCGCTTAATTCCTTGAACACAGTAGATAGTCAATAAATAATGAGCAAACAAATGAATGCAAAGCAGGCTATTTTGTAATTAGTTTTTCTGTTTAACAAAATATGAAAAGGCTCCAATATTGCAGAAGCAATTATATATCTTCTAATCCAATTCTCTATCTGCTGGTGACTTGATTATAAAATATCAGGCAAAGAGGAACTGTAATCTTTCCCTCCTCTGTTAACAGGGATACTGCCAAAATCTCAGTAAGTTCTTGAGGTCCAAAAGTCACAGACATCATTTACAAATCAAGAGATCTCATTGTGGGATCAGAAAGGGTCCAGAATCGGCCTAGACCTGGTGACTATTTCCAGTGAAGTCTGGGACGGGGACTGAAGCATCCCTAGAAAGAGTAGAAGGTCATGATAACTGTAGCCCAGGATGGAGTAGCAGGAAAGCCAGCTAGAAACTAGTTTTAATTATCTAGGTATGAGGACACAGGGCTTGACTAAAGTGAATAATAGCAAGGTGATGGAAGACTCAGCAGGAATTAAACTGACTGGAGTAAAACACAAAGGATGAGCAAGAGTCAGTGGTCAGACCAGCTGTGAGGCCAGGAAGAGGAAGAGGAAGAAATGGCAGCAGTCCAGCTATGTGAACTTAGTGTAAGATGGCTACTCTCCTTGTGTCATTCCGCCATGTTTCTTTGAGGAATAGTAGCTTTGTATCCAACATAACTGAAAAACAGAGGTTCAATTTATAATGCACAACAAAACATTTTAAAATTCCCCATCCTTGTTTGTGCCTAAATATCCCACGTGCATAATTACTAGCCCTCAAATATTCCTTATCTCTCACTTTTTAAAAAAATTTTAATTTTTCATTAGTGCATGTTTGCAGTATGTAATGATCACATTCCTTGTGGGGAGTTTGTACATGTACAGTACACATCGCAATTAATTTTTTCATGCACTTTCCACACCCCTCCTTGATCTCCATCCTATTTGAAAAAAGATCTACCTCCCTAATTCCTATTATCTAGTCTTCATTTTGCTCTTTATTTATATTTTTTGTTTCTTATGTAAGAGAAACCATGTGATATTTAGGCTTCTGTGTCTGATTTGTTTAACTTAACAGTATGGTCTCAAGGTGCATCCATTTTCCTACAAATGACTCAAGTTTATTCTTTCTGGCAGAGTAGTACTCCATTATGCATAAATACCACGGTTTCCTTATCCATTCATGTATCAATGGCCTCTTCCGAAATTTAGCTATTATGAATCATGCTGCTATAAATGTGTACATGAGTGTACCACTGTAATATGATATCCTTAACTCTTTTGGTAAGCTATCTAGAAGAGGAATAGCTGGGTGAAATGGAATTTCTAGTTTTAGTTTTTTTAGGAATCTCCATACTGATTTCCATAGGAGTTTTACTAGTTTACATTCCCACCAACAATGTAGAAGGGTTCCTTTGCCCTTGCAGCCATGCCAGTATTTGTTATTATTTTATTTCTTGATGGCCATTCTTTCTGGAGTAATATGGAATCTCAGTGTTGTATTAATTTACATTTATCTAACGGTCAGAAATGCTGAATATTTTTTCATGTATTTATTAGCCATTTGTACTTCCTCTTAGACATGTCTATTTCAGTTGCCCATATTTTTAAAAATCTCTTAAAACTTCCATTAATTCAGTGAAAGACTAAGCTTGTAGAGGCTTTATGTCTCTTGCTTTTTAATTTTTCCTCTTCCTCTTTATTTTCTTCATATAGTCAGTCTGCCCATTTCATTACAAATCTACTTAGTGCCATTTGTTTCTTACTAAAAGCTTACTTACACATTACTCTAGTTTATAAAGTAAGGCTCAAGTGCCCAGAGGGAAGGGGGACCATCAGAGGTCAGTGTAAGAAGCAGTAAATATTCTTAAGGAGCTAAGGGCCCACTGATGTTTTTAACAAGAGGCTAAAGCTGAGAATTAAAATCCAAGGACAGAGGAAGGTGTGTTCCCCTTCTCAAAGTGGTTACAAGACAGTAGAAGGCTAAGAACAAATAACAAGTAAAAAGAAACTGAGTAGAAGTGTGAAAAGGGCTGTTAAAAAGAAGACAGAAATGAGTCAAACACGAGTAATTTAAAAATAAGTTAAAAATAAGCCATTTTTGCTTGAAACTAGTGATGACTGGAAAAAGATGGAGGCATCATTTTTGAGGCTGTACAGTTAGAACAAATAACAATTTTAATGAGGATTATCAGTCTCACCTTTAGTAAATGAGGGCTGACCTTTTCAGGGTTTATATTTCAGCCTTTTGTGACTTCTTTGTCCCTCAGTTTTCTCACCTGTACATTAGGATTAATCATGGAGCACATTTCATAATGGTTTAAAAGAATTAAATGAGCTAAAATGTAGAAAGGGCTTATCCTAGCATGTTGCCTAGAACATAGTAAAACCTCAATTAATGTCAGCAATTACTACCATCATCACTGCCATTATCATTGCTATTCTTATACCTAGGAAGTTTGTAACTTGTCATAAAAGCCTCCTTTTCAGGGTCCAGTGCATTGACTAATTATACACTGAATTTCAAAGACAGTACAAAAAGAAGGAATGTAAAATGCCTTTTTAATAATTATACCGATTCATTTTGAAATGATGCTATCGAGTGTATTAAGTTAAATAAAACATATTCCTTTCCTGCTGAGATTATAGCTCAGAGGTAGAGTGCTTGCCTTGTGTGCACAGGGCCTTGGGCTTGATCCCTCACATGACCAAAAAAAAAAAAAAAAAAGAGAAGAAAGATAAACAACAACAACAACAAACCCAAACCAACAAACAAACCCAAATGAAAAACACTAATTAGGTCATCATCTTTACCAGTTTCTTTTCACCTTTGTTAAGTTTAAAATTACTAGACAATGCCAGTTTAACAACCAATCTGATGTTATTAAAGAAATAGTTGCTAAATAAAAGCTCAGAGTGCTCCTTCCCACTTCTGGTAGCCTGGACTGAAGTGAACTTTGCCCTCGGGAACGACAGGCACTTCAGTGTTTGCATCAGATGGAAGCTCAGGAAAGGAGACAAACTCACAGACAAAATAGTTACACACAGTGAATAAATAATTCTAGTAGCAGTAATAATAAAAAATGATATACAGAAAGCACAAAAACAGCCTAACCAAATGATGAAAACAGAGTCTGCAGTGAAACACAGTAAGGCTTCTTTTAAGATTTGTGTGAGCCTCGTAGTGTGTGTGGGGGGGGGGGTTGGGAAGGATAAAAAAAGACCAGCCACAAGGACCAAAATATTTACAAACAATTCCAACTGAATAGCCAAGGATCAAATTGCAAGAAGCAGGCCTTGTTGTGCTTCCAGAAAAGAGATAAAAAATTCCTTAACTTCAAAATTAAAAAATTATTTCAGACTTTAGAGGTGAAGGATAGAGTTTCTTTGGCTGGAGTTGTGCCTCCTGGACCGACCATGTAGGAAGTTGTTCAGCTTCCTTAGAAGAGTTCATGTACCTCGTTATTAATGGGAAAACATCAGGTTCAATTAGGACTGATTTAGTTGGCAGGTACAAACCAATACATTTGAGTTACTACATATAATTTAGGACACTCAAGCTAGTCAAAGGTACAAAGAGTGAAATAAAAAATTTAATCTAACCTCCAAAAAAAAAAAAAGGCAATTCATATACTAGAGAATAAAGAAAAAACTTCTTTTAAAATGTCAGAAGGTGTAAAAAAAAAGTGTGATCAATAGTGCCAGGTACTCAAGAAAAGATAAGGAGAAAGAAAAATCTTTTGATTTGTCTTGAAAGTGATTGTCAAAGACCTTGGAAATACTTGTTATAATAGGGTGTTGAGGCAGAAGCCATTTTACTAGATAATGGTGCAAAGAATTTTTTTTAACAAAGAGAGAGGCTGGTGTTCAAAACACTCATTAGAGAAGTCTGCAAACGAAGGCAGGGAAAATAGGGCAGTAGTTTAAATTGGAAAATAGATCAAGTAATGCACTTTTAAGACTGATCAATGTTTGATGACACAGGCCAAAGAAATGTAGAAGGAAAGCATAAATAAACTCATAAAAGAAGGGATAAGTGAGAACTAAATGGCAGTATCTACACTGTAATTTGAAAATACAGGATGCATCTTCAACATAAAAAAAAAAACTCTCTTCTTTATTGGCTGAATCTTTTTCGTTCATGCTCTATGGCTAATATTATTGGATAAACGTCTTCTTCATTCTGCACTTTCTAATCTCATTAATCTGCTGTGGTTAACTCTCACTAACAGGAACCAATATAAGGATTGATTTTAGGCAATTTTAAATCTTCCTCAATATTAGTTCAGGACCATATCAGCAGAAAATCTACTTGTCCTGAATGGATTGCACTGTTCTACTCCAGTGATTTCAAAATTGGGAAGTCAGAAGATATTGAATTTTAAATATTAGATTATTTTATATTGGACTTTGGATCTAATATTAGATATTAAACTGTAAAATCACATTGTCCTCATTGCCAACCTGCTTTTTTATCTCACTGCAGCATCAGTATTGTTTTAGTGCAGTAGTTGATGGCCCACCAGCCTACAGTATAAGGGAAAATACTTGTGCCACTCATTGAACGGTGGACAGCCTAGGCTTTAAAACTAATGTTGCCAAATTTTAAATGAAGTAATTTGTTAACATCTGATGGCCAAATCATATTTGATGATTGCAGTAAAATAAATATAAAACAAAACAAAATATAAAACAAGACAAAATACCAAGATCATCTGAAAGGGGGAGTATGTTTGTGAGACACGTGTGGTGTTGCCTTTAAACAGAAACAGTCCTCCAAGAAAGGCACCTCCGGCCGGTGGGAGTGATGACGCCACAACCAAGGCAGCTGACAAACTCAGAGGGAGGGTAACTGTCACTCTAAACTGGATCGACACTCGGTCTCAGCTGTACTGTTTTGATATTTATTAAGAATGATCAGTATTGAGCAATACTTTAAAAACATTAAAATTAGAAACAAAATGCTCACCTTTGAGACCTCAAACAAAACCCCCAATTTAATTTTATTGAACTGTAAAAACAGGCCTAAGTTTCTTCAGAAAAAAGGCCTAAGGCATTTGTCTAAAACAACAGTAACTACTGCAGTATTAATGAGAGTTAATATTTACTGTGGACCTTCTATGAGTCTGGAACACTCTTACTACTGCATTCCAGACATTTCACATAACTAAATCATCCGAGTTTCAAAACATTAAACTCAATATATTGTTATTATTCTAACTTTACATATGAGGAAACCAGGACTCAAATGACTGCCAAAGTTTTATAGCTAGAAGGAATATGGACAAAACCAAATCTAAATTTGTCTTTAATGGCTCAAAGTATTGATACACTACAGTAAACCCCAAACAGAATCTAACTGATATTTTAATGAGTACATTCTCTTTACAGCAAAAGTTTACAATCATTTTTGAAATGATCAGGTGTCAGCCAGGTTAGCAGTAATAACCTTATTTTCATCAAAGAAGTATGGAGACCGGATCCTAGGGACCAGAGGCGGTCAACATAAGTATTCCATTACTTGCTCAAGACCAAACAAGAAGAGTTATTTTGGGGTGAGTCTCAAATTATTGGGTAGATCTATCTTCAATGCCTTTTACCTAAGTACACAATTTATCCTAGCAACTGTGGTGAGACCAGGCTGGCAAGTTTAAGCCAATTCCAAAATGCCAGAGTTGTGTGAATGAGAAGGGAACGAAGACCTAAACAGGGCTTATTTAAAAGACTGGAGGTTCTGGGTGCAAAGGGGTGGGGTGGGGGAGATGGATCTTAAGAAAGAAAAAAGGTAAAAGTCACTGAAATGAAAGGCTTGTAATGTAATAGAGGGTGGGAACTGTTGACCAGGGTATTCCCTGAGATTATATGGCTGTCATACACAAAGAGCCGGCAAGCAGTAAGTAAAAATGATCTTAAGAAAACTTGAATATAGCAGTTTTCTCAAAGAACTCTGGGGTAACTATCAGCCAGATAGAGTATCATCTCTCAGTAGGGTTCACAGAAGGATTTCCATTAAACATGAGAAGTAACATGCCAAGGAAACCTATCTAATTAAAATGTAATATTTTCCCAAAGTTACTCGACCATTAGACTCTTCTCATACAATAGGTCCTAAAATGACATCAAACTTGTCACTGCATGTAACAGTCTTTGTGAACTGAGATAGACACATTGAAGAAGAGAACACAAAGTAACAAGTTGGAAAGGTGAAGAAAATGTTGAACATCTGTTTCTACTTTGTTATATCATTCTTTGACACGTCCTATTTTGATAGGGAATGATGTATGAAATGTATCAGTGCAGCAAAACATTTATTCTAGTACAGTTATATAGATAAACATACATAAGTGAAGGGTACATATTTCCTACTTTTACTGAGGAAGGGTACATTAGGTAGGTTTGGAGACAACTAGGAGAGGAAGGCCATCTTTTGGGGGCTGTGTATTTCCTACCAGAATGCAACTCTAATTAGTATAAACATAGAGACTGTTTCCTATCCTTCTAATATGTTTTTGGGGTTTGTCTAAAATGTTTTTAGCCCCCTTAGAGTATCACTCTTAGTCACTGCAAGCTGTTAGTGATAAGTACCAGTGGCAGCTGGAACAGTGGAATATTAATACTTTGAAAATATAAATGCTTGCCACTTCAGAGTAAGAAAAGAATTCTAAATATTACATGATATTTTATTGCTATTAAATTTTAGAAGAAATAAATATACCAATAATTTGTTCATATACAGGTCTTTTGTATAGAAATCAACAATCCTTCTCTAATATCAATATCTACTTAAAGTCTAGTATGGAATTTTTTATAAGCCAAAAATAGTTAAAAATTACTGATCTCAAAAAGCTCTCAGCCTTCAGGTAGAAAAAATTAGTAAAAGAAAGGAAGAGAAAATCCATTCAGTCACTGTAGTTATTTGGATTTATAAAATCCCTTTCCCCCAAAGCTCTTAAAGTTCTCTAAATAAGTTTGGTCACATACTTAAAAAATACAATCTAGATTTGCAAGAATATTATTAACCTTGAAATATCTAATTATACTTAAACTCCTAAGTCTTAACATTTTTAAAACGAATCCTACTTCAGGGTTTTAACAAAATGTGAAATAATTTTTGAGGCACAAATATTATCCCCGATATTTTTTTTTTTAAAGGGACGAGGCACTTGCTTGTCCTGGAATCCCTTCTCAAGTACTGCCACACATAATTCTGAACATCACCAAACAGATCTGTTTCCCTCCTAACTCAAAATTTCTTATATTTGCCTGCAACTGTCACAGTTTATTGTTTTTGAATAAATAGCTTCTCTAATTGTAATAACCATTTAGAACCAAGGCCGGAGACAAAGCTTACGTGGGCCAGGCAGTCAACCTGTGCTTTGGAAAAATGGAGAACTGGTGTCAGCCTGAACTTTGCCTTCAGGGGAGCAAGCTCTGTTCAGTTCCGATGGATTGATAAGTGCCGTGTGGGAGTTTATATCCAGCACTGCCAATTTCTCTCAGTTTTCAAGAGAAGTTACAAAAATCCAGATTTTAGGTGATCTTTTGGTATCATAAAATTGACATGATTTTTAAGGAAAATGTCGTATATGACAAGCCAACAGTATGTGAAGACAAAATTCAAACTGCAAGTCATCAATGTGCAACTTCTGTAGTAGCAACCAGCTTCCCTTAAGTGATTAGTAATTGTTTTTAATTATCTTTGGAAAACCAAAGACTGAGCTTTTGAGGCAGATATGACTTCAGTTTGCATTGTTGTTTTGCCACAGAAGTGTTCTGGAACTTGGCATACGGTACCTGTGAGCCCTCCGACTTCATTTCTCTGTTTCCTCTGTTACACAGCAGTGCTGTGATGACTAAAAAACAGAAACAAACAGCCAAGTTTCCTTTGAAATTCATTCCATGTTTTCTTTAGTTTTGCTGCCAATGGTGGCAATAATGGGTGATATATAAGAGTTGTACGTGTATCTGTGGATGGGTTTTTGGGGAGGCCAAAAATAAGGTAAGAAGAACATACAGAACAAGATCAGACCGTATTCTGTCACTAACTTGTTGTGGTCTCTTTTCAAGCTACTTAGCTTCTCCGGGCCTCTGTTGCTTCTCTGTACATCCATAAGGTGAGTGTAGTGATGCTCCTCATCCTAAAGTCATTCTGCAGCTCTGATACAAGGGCTGCAGTCTTGGGCACTTCAGTCATTCTGCTTGGACTTGAATCTTGGCTGTGCCATCTACAAGCTGTGAGGTATTAGACGCATCACTTAACTTTTCCATGTCTTAATTTCCCTGTCTGTAAAATGAAGAAAAGAGCACCGACCTCACAGGATCCTTAAATGAAATAAGTGATATGTGTACAACCCTTAAAACATTGTCCAGGACATAGCAAATGTGTAATAAGCAATAGTTATTTCTATAGATTGGGGGATCCAATACACCACTGATGCAATACGTATATCATGAAGGCAGAAAAACTGCTTCAATTTTTAAATTGTGATATATTTTGTTATTGGGATTTTTATTTTATACTTTAAAAAGGTCTCTAGATTTAGGTATGAATTCACAGCAGACACCATTTTGTACATAATAAAAACATCCATTTGATTGGATTGAATTTGCTGACTCAGTTTGCAACATGCAACTATCTATATTAATCCTTTTCTACTCACCATCATCCAGGCAGTCAGAACTGGGAACACATAAAAGCCTTTGTCTCTCTCCCTGCTCTTCCTTCTTTGTCCATTAAAAGAAAAAACAACCTTTAATTGCAAAATTTTCCAAGATCCCTATTCCTAGAGAGAAGAGTATGATGTGCTCATCAAGCAAGGCAATGTTACACATGTGTACCCAAAATCTACAGCAACACTCTCACCAAAGGGCTTTTTGTTCCATCTGCAGGATTTTTCTCCCAAGCTGCTAACATCACTTTTGAAGTTTTTATGCTTATATTTTCTTGATCTTACAACAAGATGCCAATAGATTTTCAGGCAGCATTTGGGACCCAATCATATATAAAGTTTTATATATACACATATTAAGTTCTTTTTCCTGAAGTATCAAGGGGCTGCCTTTGTTCAATCGTATCAAGAGGAAATCCTTGTATATTTTAGATGTCAGACCTTTGTCTGAGGGACAGCTGGAAAAAATTTTTTCTCAGTCTGTAGGTTTTTGCCCCGCTCTATTGGTGATTTCTTTTGCTGTGCAAAAGCTTTTTAATAGGATGTAGTCCCAAGCACTGATTCTTTGTGTTATTTCCCGTGCAGTATGGGTTTTGTTCATAAATTTTTTTCCTACCCCTATGTCTTCAAGAGTTGTTCCTATTGTATTCTCCAGTAGATTTACTGTTTCTGTTTTTATGTTTAGATCTTTGACTCACTTCAATTTTAGTTTAGTACATGCTGAGAGAAATGTATCTAGTTTCAGTTTTTGGCACATGGCAAGCCAATTTTTTCAACACCATTTGTTAAAGAGGCTATCTTTCTTTCAATGAGGGTGTTTGCCTCCTTTGTCAAAGATGAGGTATTTGAGTGTGTTTGGAGTTGTTTCTGTGTCTTCTAATCTGTTTCACTGATCCTTGGGTCTGTCTTTGTGACAAAGAACTCAAAAACATCAAACTTCCTAAATTTAAAGACCCAATCCAAAAATGGGCATCTGAAATGAATAAACACTTCTCAGATGAAGGAATAAAAATGGCAAATAAATACATGAAAAAGTGTTCAACATCACTAGTCATTCAAGAGATGCAAATCAAAACAATGTTAAGATTCTATCTCACTCCAGAAAGAAAACCAATTATGAAAAGATCAACTAATAACAAATGCTGGAGGGGCTGTGGGGAAAAAGGAACCCTCTTCCACTGTTGGTGGGAATGTAGATTGGTCCAGCCACTGTGGAAATCAGTATGGAGATTCCTCAAAAAACTACAACTAGAGGTTCCATTTGATCCAGCTATTCCTCTACTGAGCATCTTCCCAGAAAAATTAAAATCATCATACCATAGCAATATATGCAAAACCATGTTTATAGCAACACAATTTGTAATGTCTAAGTCTTGGAAACAACCTAAATGCCCAACAACTAATAAATGGCTAACTAATGAATGGCTAAAGAAGATGGTTTTTCTACACAATGGAGTACTACTCTGCCATAAAAAGGAAAAGCTAGAGACATTTGTAGGTAAATGGATGTTCCTAGAGAACATACTTTTAAGTGAACTAAATCAGACACTCATCAGTACACATCGAATTGTTTCTCTGATATGAGTAGCCATAAGGGTAAATAAGGTTAGAGAGGTGTAATAGATAATAGATAAAATGAAGATAACATTGAAAAGAGAGGAGAACTAGAAAGGGGGTAGGGGGAAAAGAAAGAAGGGAAAAAGGAAAGAGGAAAGGGAAAAACAGGAAAATATAAATAAACCTGCTGTAAATAGGGAAGGGGGGAACAGAAGGGAGGGTGGGGGAAAACCAAGATACATCATGTACAGGTACAAAATAACCGGATGAATGTGAACATTATGTATACAATGTACCTATACACGTTCTTGGTTAAAAAAAAAAAATCCTACCAGGTTTGCATGTGTGCAAGTAATGACAAGTACGTCACAACTATAACTTGTTGAAGAACAATTGTAGGACACCATTGATTACATGATGCATCCAGACTGTACAATGTTAAAATGAGAGAAAAGGTGCTATTTAGGATTCATGCAATAGAATATTATCATAAAACAAAACCCTGACAATGCAAGATCCCTTTGTTGATTTCTCCTTCAATGACTTTAACTGCTTACGAATTATTTTGGCAAAACAAGCTCTTGGGTGATATATTCTCTGTTGTAACGTCCCTGGATATCTCCCCATATGAATAACAATTGACTTCCCTCCAGAAACACTAGACTTGTTCTACTGTCTCCAGGCCTGTAAAAATGCAGATGAGAACTAAAAAACATGGTAATTTTCACTCCTGTTGAAGTGACCCTATTTTTTCTCTTCTGAAACATGGAATTCGTCATTGCTGCCTTCTGTAATTTAAAAATTATAATAGCATGAAATTTGTGCCATTAGCCTGATTACTAATGTTATTTGGGGCATGATAAACTCAACTTCTGTTTTGGTTTACTTTTAGCCCTCAAATTCTAAAGTACATTTTATTATGCCTTTACTCACTAATTTTGATCCGCTTGTTGAGTCTATAGGTTTTATCTTCATGACTAAACTTTATGCTCTGAATCATTTTTTTAAATCCATGATTTCATTTTCTCAGCATTCTGGATATGGCTGATTTGATTATATGGAATGTCAGGTCTGCTTTTTACTACTTTCAAATAAGATTTTTATTTCAGTTATTGTCATTTTCATTATGTAGCATGCTCTTCTTCCCCAGCTCTGCTTTTGCTCAATAGAGACAATGTCCTCTCTTATTTCATTAGGAATAAAAAGTAGGTGATTTCTAAAAACATGTCTCCTATTTCATGAAATAGATCAGACTTATTTCCAAACACTTTCCAGACACTCTGCTGTGTCTCAGAAATGCAGTTATTATTTTCCATCTTTGAGATTGATGTGTTGATATTTTCATCCTTGAAGTTAAGATTTTTCTTGGGTGTCATGAACACCAGCAATTGTTGTTTTGGGGAGAGAAATTTAATAGAGAAATGATCCTGCCATCTTAATTTCAGCCAGTGGTTCTCAAATTTTGGAGCACACAGGAATCGTCACCTGGGGATTTTTTTAGGACTATGGATTCGAAGGGCCCTTTTTAATGATCTTGATCTGATATAACTGTAGTGGAGTGACCAAAAATCATAATTTTTAAAAATTTTCACATGAAATTTTCAAACATACACAAAAGTAGAAAAATAGTACTGTATAGTGAACCACTGTGCACTATCACTCAGCTTCAGCAATTATCGATATTTTGCTCATCTTGCTTCTTCTATTACCACTGCACATAATTTTGAAGTTTTTAAGAAATATTATTTTTGCTAGAGTATTTTAAAACACATCTCACACGTCATGACATTTAAGCTTAAATCTGTAAAGCAATCCCTACTCAATAAGAAATATTTTTGCATAACTGCAATCGATATTATTATATATAACAAATTTTAAAATAATTCATAGTATCTCACAATGCACAATCTTATTCAAATTTCTTCTGGTGGTTTATGTGTCTTTTTACAATTAGACTGTTGAATTTGGTCTCATAGAATGTGTGTACATTTTATCCGGCTACTCTGTTACTTATGTTGGGGTAGCTATGCTTCAAGCTTGGCCTCTTTGTTCTGGGGAAGAAGTTGGCCAGCGGGCCCTTCCAGAAGGAAGCTGTTTATTCCAAACACAGGAAGACAATTCTGTTTTCTGGCATTGAAGGAAAGATAGACCGGTTAAAGATATGAGTCAGGCAACAAAATCCAGAGTTAAAGAAGGAATCCTCGATTCAGATTAGGTTTATAGTGCCAAGAATACTCACTATTTCCCCATCACAGAATTAATGAAATCATATAAAAAGTGCTTAGAGAGCCCCAACATAAGGCAACCTCAGTAAATGCTAGCTAGTGTTGCTGTAATTAGTCAGTACGACGCTGAGTCAAGTTTGGAGGTTTGGTCACTGACTGAAAGCAAAAGGAAAAATGAACTAACATTTTGATGGATTTTGTGATTTAATGAAGAGTTTCCTGGCAGATGAGAGGGCAAATGCAGCAGAGAGAGTGCACTGGAGACGTGGAGAATGTTTCTACAGCACAAAGCAGTGCATGGCCAGCGAGGACTACGTGCACAATGAAGATAATACTCTACGGCGTTCATACCTGCCCAGTAGTATTCTGAACACAATAGAGAACTGACTTAATTCCTAATACTTTTTATTACATTTACTTTGCAGGCATCTTTCTTTATTTGTTCTCTCACGGACAATTTAAGTGGGATAAGGAAGAAAGAATGCTGAAAGTAACCAATTAAACTTTGTGTTTTCCAGACACTGTATTAAAAATGAATTATGCAAAAACAAATGACATGAAATTCTCGCCCTCCAGGAGCTCATGGTCCAGTGGGAGAGATGGATAAATGAGAACTTGCAAAACAATGAAAATTTATAAAGCAAATGTGATAAATCTAAAGCAGAGCTGGAATGTGTAAGGCCATAGAAACAGGAACTAGGGCATGCCTAGTTTGGCCTGGGAACAAGTAGGGTGACCATGAAATGCATTATCCAACTCACTGAGAGTGAAAGGTGGTGCTATTAATACATACAGGGAGAGATGAGGTGTAAACTAGGACTATCCTTGACAATCCAGGTTGTACTGCCACCTAAATTACGCCAAAGAACACCCTTGTAAGTCAGGTAATGTACGAGTTCTGAAAGGAGTAATCGCAGTCTCTAGGGAAGAGAGAATGATTTAAGTTTAGGGAAGGTGATACACAGTCAGAGAAGCGTCAGAGCACTGAGACTGTATGGATCGAGGAAATAGTTCAGGAACAGAATAATCCAGAGTAAATGACATGAGAGAGGTAATACTAACAGAAGAATTCAGAGTTAGGGCCCTGAGAGTTAATACACAGTCAGTAATTTGGTATGTGAGTCCCGTGTTTATCAGTCAATTGATAGTCAAATCCATGAAAGACTACGTGAAATGAAAAGGCAGAAGGTAGGCAGTGGGAGATGGAAAAGAATAACTGAAGCAGATAAGAAAGTAAAAGAGACAGAGATACATGAGCCAAAGGAGGGAAGAGGAAGACAACAAGAGGAAGGAAGAAAGGCTCGAGAGAAGAGGAAGTTACTAGAGAGGAGAAGCAGTCAGCAGGGATAGATACTGCAGCACACTGAAAGAAGGATGTTGGGATATCTACTGAATGAAGCAACTAGTAGCTCACTTTTGGAAACTAAACTGAACATTGCTTAATACTAATTGAAACAATTTTGAATCTTGATTCTGTCATCTTTTAGATAATATTTTGCTTTGTATCAATCATAGACTTTATATATAAATACCTACTTTACATGCATTCATAGGAACGGTTGCAAATATCAGATACCTACAATAGCTCTGGTTCTTTATATACGTTATTGTCCATTTATAAACAATCCTCTAAAATCCATATTATTGTCTCCACTTTAAAGACAAGGAGCAGTATGTTTTCATAACTGTATTTTAAAGAATAGAAAACTGAAACGAACTTTGGCAAATCCCAAGACGCGTTTTCTTCCTGTTTATAGCACAAATCCATTTTTCCTTTCTGGTTTCAATTGCATAAGCCAAATGCCATCAAAAACAGCTTCATTATGGCATGGGAATACCAGGGACAATCAGCAGCATTATTTGATGTTTCTGGGACATGAAAGAAGCTGGATTACTTAATCCACCACAGAAACAAGAGGATCTGTTAATGTGAAGCAAAGTAAGGTTCAATATATCTATAGCAAATGAACAAAAAGAGTGGACAAAAGCTGCAGCTGATGGACCTTAAAATATTCACATCAAAAGCAAAATACAAGAAAGCAAAGAAAGTTGGGTGAGACCTTCAGAAAAATCAGAGTGACACAACTTGCTCCCTCGGGCTCCATATTACAAAGGTGAGCACACAAATTATTCTTCCCACACATCCCAACCTCCTCTAATGTGATTACACAACCACTTTCTGACATTGAAAACTGAACACAGTGTGAAATCCTTGGGATGATTTTAATGAAAAGGTATTTTTAAAAGCAAACATGAACGGAATTTGTAAAAGGGCAGGTAAAAATGCATTGTCTGAGTGCTGAGCAGATTACATTTACTTGCTGCACTTAGGTTGGTATTATTTGGGGTGAAACCACTTTTGACTTACACCCAAGTCAGTTATATTATATGTTGGAACATCCTGAACTTCAGATGAACTCAGACCCACAGCAATAATGTTCTAAGGTTATGCTACAAAAAGTGGATAAATTGATGGCATCAGCAAAAGCGTAAGAAAATGCTGGGGAATTCTAAATGAACACTAAACAGTCGTGAGCTCTAGCTCATCTCTATTAAGTGTCTGCTAGAAAAAGTGAAACCACCCTGCCTTCTTACACACGAGTCATACCACATTGATCACATTTTCAGATTACCTGCTTTAGCTGATCTTCAGTAACCATCATATTTAGCCAAATTCCCATTTCTTTTAAAAACAATTTCTTTTCTTCCCTTATTGTCTGGCAATTGTGCTGATACTGATTCACCAATAACAGGACATATGTTTGGGATTATTGATTTAGTAGTGTGGGGGAAGTTGGAATGGAAAGGAGGGAGGTAATTTGCTTCTTTCTATTTATGCTCTAAACTGGCCCTGCGTTGGTTAGACATACGGCAATGAACAGGCACGCAGCCTGCAGGCACACAAAAACATCTACTTGTGCAAGTCCCCGAGGGATGAAACATGGAACTTTGGCCGCATGAATACCATACTCTAGCCCAGGACTTCTCAAATTTTGGTATGAGTTAAAATTGCAGGTGGACTGGTTATTAAAAATTAAAGTGGTTGGATTCCACCTTAGTCTCACCAAATGTAAACCTCTGGAGGTGAGTACCTGGCATCTTCCCGTTCTTAGCTTTGCTGTTAATTCAGAATCACATCACAACTGCAGAACTACTGCTCTGGCCATGAGGGTTCCCACCTCGGCCAGGACTCGACTATTTGCTGCCCGGCAGATGGTGCTGGCGATGGAGACTCTGCCCTGGTAGCCCTGGCTGCTGCTGCTGTCTGACTCACTGACTCTTTCTTTGCAAAAACCTTTGTCTATCGTCCACTTGGAAATGAAACAATATGAAAACAAAAGCCAATATACTTTTATAATCATGAAAGTAGAGAAATCTGGAAAATGTAGACAAGAAAACAAATGGCCTGTAACTGGACCATTCCAAGACAGCTGTTTTCAATGCTGTAGTAAATTATTTTCACTGTATATTTAAGGAAATATAGGCTGTCTTCTTATGCAAGCTTATACCCCACTACCTAAAAACTCGTTAATATTTATTGACTGCCATGTACCTAACCTAATTACATTATATTCATTATCTCATTTGATCCTCATGTCACAACATCCCTATGAGGCATGCACAATTCCTCCCCATTTTACACATTAAGAAACGGAAACTTAAAGGCATTGTAATAGAGAGTGACCGAGTGCTGGTTTGAGCCCAAGAGCACAAGTCTTTTTTCTTGTTCTATGTTTCAACATACTGGTATGATATTGAGATCATGTTATAATGGACACATTTTTTTTTCAGTTTAGGACTCTATGGTTTGCTGCTCACTTAATGCTCATAATCTAACAATAGATTATAAATTCCTGTAATATTTCAATGAACATGTGAATTTAGCTTTGTTTTGAATTGCTTCTTTAGAAGAAATTCCTAGAAAATAAATCAATATGCCAAAGATTATAAATATTTTAAAATGTATTTCTTGATGAACATCATGAAGTTACTTTTAACAAATGATTACAGAAATTTCTTCACAATTTTTAAATCTGTCCTGACCAAAATATTGAGGCAGCCATTTCTCATTTTTCCTAATTTTAAACTGCTCCTATGTGTGACTTTGTTTGTACATTCATCTTTGGTAACATTTCGTTTTTTTTTTCTTTAAATTACACTTTTGAAGTTGGAGTTGTGGGATCAATGGGTACACATATTTTTAAAAGCTGTTAATACTTAATGGTATATCTAAATTGTCTGCTAGAAAGGGCACATTTATACTCCCACCAGCAGAAAATGTGAGTGACCATTTCTTCACATCTTGTCAATAGAAAACATTTTGTTTCTATCCACATTTTAAAGAACTAATGACATAGAACAGCTTTGTATGATTATTGGCTCATTGGACTTACTGCTCTCCTCTTTTTGCTTTCTTATAAATTTATTTATGGTTTTTATCTTAAAATTTTTGTGATTGCAAGTTTTTTACTATCAATTATTAATTTAAAAATTACAGTAAGATTATAAGCAATCAGATAAGCTGTAAAATATCCCTGACTTATCATCTGTTTCTTTATTATAAACATGTTTCATGTATTGGATTTAAAATGTTAATGTGATCATATCTATAGGTATTTGCTCTCTGGCAAAACCTTTAGTTTTAGACAGAATTTAGAAAATATATTCTCATCCTGCTACACATAAATATTCAGATATATTTTCTTTTAAGGTTATATTTGGCATCATTTGATCTTTAATTCATTTGGAACATGTTTTAGGGTAGAGAACAATATAAAAAAACTCTACTATATTTCCACTATACTTCATGCAGTTAATTAAGTGAATAATTCATTTTTTCTGTGAAATGCTATCTTTATACATAAATGAAAAAGACACATGCTCAGATAAATATATGCATTGTATATGTATATAAGTACACATATATATGTACAGGCATAAGTCCTTATACATATACATACAGTCTAATATAATGTAAATATACACACATACATCTGAAATACTTTAAAATATTTTTACAGATGTAATCAATAAACAATCTAATTTGTTAATTAATCCACCTGGTCTTTCACTCATTCAGTCAATGAATTGGTTATACATGCAAGTGTACAATTAGTTGCTTTTTTCTCAATTTTACTGTTACTCAATTACTGTTTTATCTGTAGGGAAGAAGTCCTACCATTTAACAAAAAATTCTATGTTTTCAAAATCTCTATAACATGGGTGGGTCTTTCCATTCATTAAGCACTGAATCAACTGGATGTTTTTGTATAATTTTAGAGATTTTTGATCTGTGTCCATATAAAGAAGATAGCCTGTTTGTATATAGGGATTGTACGTGTCTTACCAATACCCTTCACAATGCTTAGCAAATCTGTCCTTACACACACAATATCATTTTCAAGAAAGCTCTTCCTCTTAAAAGAGAGGTGTGAATTATTTACACTACTTTTGTAAATGTGGCCAGTTCAAGGAGGATAAATAACTTATCCACAGTCACACAACCAGTTAGTTAGTGTGGTAAGATCAGGGTCCAGTTCTTTTAGGTGTCCCCTTAAGGGATTTTTCAGACTATACTCTTTTCCTTCTGACTTTTCTAGTTGGGTTCCTGTGCTGAAACTCTTGATAGGAAGGCAGAGTCCTTAAGGCACTTTAACCATGAGTAAGTGTGCTGTCAAATCACAGGAAAACTCAGTGAGTTGTGAAATATTTCTGTTCTGTATTTCAATATGAATACATTTAAGTATGTGTCTGGTTGACTAAGTTATTAGTGGCATATGAGAATTAAATATATAAACTGAAAAACATATATGGTAAAGTCATAATGCTTGCTGAAATAAACACAGAAATGTTAGGGATAGTTTTATCAAATGTTGAGGTCAACATTATTTTCAGTGGAAACATTTGAGATTACAATAGTTTCAGCAGGAAAGATGATCTCATACAAACATATTCTTTGCTTTACTGCTAAAAATCAATGTGTAAAAATCAATTAATATAAAATCAGTTGAATGTAAGTCTCTTCTTTTGGTCAAATACACGTGTTAGGGACTCTATATATTAATGAGACTTTGTGAGGAATATTCAGTGAAACTTTTCTAAGGGCTTACTCTGTGTCAGGCTGCATGCAGTATTCATCATACAAGAACGATCAAGACATATTGTCCCTGCCTTGAGGAAATTACAGTCTCTTGGTAAAGAACATAAGAAATGAGTAGAAATGTAAGAGGTATAATAAAGAAGCGTACCTGGGCCAGACCTGAGGAAAGACCATTCTAAAAAGTTGATACTGGTTGAAAAGATCAGAATAAAGAAGACCGGAGTGGACAGGCTATGGAAAACAACATACAAGTCAAGAAACTTACAAAGGCAAGAGGCAAGGAGAGGTTTTTTTATGGGTTAAACACTGGCCAAACATGATGAAGTTTTGGAATCAACATCAACTTCTTTACCAAAGAAGCTGGAGATAGGTAGCAAAGGGAGGGGTTTACAAAATTTTGGTTGAGAGTAAAGTTTTTGCTTATAAGAAGTCAGGTAAAGGTACACATGAAGTGAGACTGAGAAGGTGCCTAAGAGCACAAAGCTGTTCATAGAGGAGCAAAATAGAGCATAGTAGGTGAAGAGATCAGTTTCCTCCATTGTAAAAGGACTGAAAGAGAAACCAGAATATTCGGAGCACATAAATTGTTAGATTTGATGGTGAAATACTGGAAGAATCACTATCTCTGATGGTTTGTGTTTTCTCACTGAGCTAGATTGACAGAAATGAAGAGAAGGGGAGTTTGGAGAAATATAAATATTTTGAAATAATTGTTGAGGGCAGTGGGAGAAACAACTGACTAGAGAAGATTATAACTTACTCAAGTGAGCCTCCTATATACAAGTGCACTAGTGTTATTCAAAACTTATCTTGTCCTTTGTCTATGAAATCATCTGAGACATTAGGGAGAAGGGAAACTAAAACAAACAAAGTCTTAGATCCCTGATTCAAACAGTATGTTGATCAACACAATAAGATTGAATTTCTAATCTTCCAATAAAAATGAATGAATGAAACCTTCTGAGAATATAAATATTTCCTGACTTCCACTCATCACCAAATTTCATAAAATATTATTTTGTACTTGTTTCCTCTTAATCAGCCCCCACTTTCTGCTCAGTACTTTACAATGGAAACTGAAGTTTCCAAGGACAAAGATGACTTAGTGGTACATTCTTCAGCTTCATTCTATACCATCTTTTCTATTAGAATAAAAACCTTGAAACTCCCTTTTCTGCTGCTATCTTGAATGCTTTCATTCACATTTGAGACATAGTTATCATATCCATGTAATTCTCTTCCGGTTCCACCATAATGTTTATATTTCTTGTGATTTTGGACTTTTTCTCTTTCTTTCTATAATTTCACAATATTTACGTTATATATTTCTTTGCTTCAATTTGCCCAGCAATGTATATGCCTACCAAATAGACAACTCCAAAATGAACGTTTCCACTGTACTGCGGGCATTCATGTTCAGCGCACCAGTCAGACATCCTGGTCTGAATACGACAATGAAGACGCCAAACCGTATCAGTTACTGTCTTTCTTAATTTGTGTCAACATCTTTCTAATCAGTCAGATTCAAATTTAGGAAATCACTTTTTCTCTCCTTTCCTCTCACGGACACATCTGTTCTCCCGTCCCATTGATCTATTCCCCTGTACCCTACTTCAGACTCTCAAAAACATTCGCTTCAATAATTGTGGCATCTTTATAATTCTTCTATTCCTTCTTTCAGACTTCCTTCACTTTCTCCTCCATGTTACTGTCAAATAACCTTCCTAAATTACATGCATTAACGTGTTACGCCCGTGTTCAAAATTCTCCTGTGTGCGATAGATGTCATTTGTGAAGCTTTTCGTAAGTGCCAGTCGGTTTTCAAAGCTTATCTTAGATTATTGATCCACCCTTTCATGGTTGTAACTCAAGAGTGTCGCCCCCACTTTACAGTGGAGAGTGCTACAGATTTTAAGCTCAACTTGCGACAAAGCAAGGATTCAAAGTACCTAGTTAGCTGTAACCTGGCTGTGTCTCTGCTCAGGGCCATTACCTTCCTACTTGGACAAAAATGCTCAGACTCCTTTGCTTCATATTCATGGCTGTCAAGGGGGATTGCAAATATACAACTTCTACCCCACTGCCCTACTATTACTTTTGCAAATTTAAGTGAGTTTTATTGCATTTCTGGACAGGACGACAAGCAGTACAAAGTCTCTAAGGCGCTGAGTCTCCAAAGAACATAACGCAGTCAAGCAGGGCGTGCTGTAACTTTTGTATTCTGTGTTGCTTCTAATTACCACAGTAGTGATGCAATGGTTAGGCTTTTGGCTAAATTTTTTTATTCTTGCACTATTTCTATCGTTTCTCTTATTGGGAGTAGAAAATATTTTAAATGATGTTAAATAATTTATTATACTTTACGTAAAACGACATATACACTGCAGAATTTGTTGGACTTTAGTCTCCACAACTAGTACAACATATTGTCCCAGCTATAAATAAGTACATCTCTTTTTCCTTTGTATCAGTATGTATTCTATACATGCAAGAGAAAGGAATCTTCACAATGCCTCAGAAAACCAAATGCACCTATGAATGGCTACACAACTTTGTGCATGATTTTAAAACTTCTTACAAATGTATAAATATCCTTGTATTATGTGTAATAGATATAGTATTTAGTTTTATTTTAATACTCCAAATCTTTGTTGGCCTGAAAAGAATAATAGTGTATTTCTTAAATTTGATAAGATTTACATTTTTCTTGACAAAATCATTGGAACTGGCATAAAAGAGATTACGGATGTCATAAAGAATCACATCAGTAACCAAGAATTAATATTAATTTGCAAACCATGCTTTTGTATGCAGAGAAACCCATGACCAGGGGAGAAATGATAGTGTATTTACAAAGGTACTTACTTGGTGAAACTATTCACACTAAGTACGTGACTTTACAATTCATTTCTCTCTTCTTACTTCCACCTATTTATTATACAACCCTATTTGCTTCTCAAAATGTGTAGCTACAACAAATATTCATATAATACCTCTGCATAATCTGTACAAAATCAGCTATAAATTAGAGAAAGGCAATGAATGGGAAACATGCAACCCTCAATGGTGTTCATTAATGGGTGTTTGTGACAAGATCCTGTCAGCTTCAGTTTACTGATGTTTCCCTGAATGGCTCCTATTTTCTGAGCAGAAGACTTCGGCATCCCTGGGATAGCTCACCATGGGTGGCAGGAGTGAAATGACTTGCTTGTCAGACATACAACAGAGCAGAAGGTTGTGACTGAGAAACACAAATGAGGTCCTCGGGTTTAATCATTTCCTGAGCAGGAGAAGAAAATTGCCACACTGAATTAGATGATCCTCTTTACACCTACAACCACGTCTACACCACTGAGTATTCATCATTTTCCCATGACATCTGGATAATTAAGGAATTAACATTTAGGGGTGGCTCCTGGATGAATTTAGATATGGAAGCTAAAATATAAATAGTTCCCACGGCCTTCTACACCTGCTTAAGGGAATTGCAGCAAACACCTTCGTGAATGACAAAGTGACTGCAGGTCTCCCACAGCCTCTTCACAGTCCCTTTGATGTGTTTCCCTTTTTTAGCAGAAAAGGCTGACATTTATTCTTTATTGTTAATTCTATTGCTAATTCCACTGGGGGAGGGTGAGGAGCACCACACAGCCAGATGAAAAAGAGAACAAAGGCAAAAACAACAAAAGAAGGCTCTTGTCCTATTTGGGATCTTTGAAGTGTAGTGCTGGGATTGTCTGCAATTGTGAGCATTACTTGTGGGGTATTGATTCTCCACCTGTGGATTCTATGCAAAAGTCAAATTTCTAAAATAACCACAATTTCATGGTGGATCATAAAGCTCCAGTTGTTTTTAGCAATTTCTGACCTGTTTCCATGCTGCCAACGTGTCTGCTGCCATTTTTAATAAGCTTGAGAGTTGGTGGATTAACACTGAATGTCAAGCACCACAATTAGAATTGCTGACTGTATGCAGGAACACTATTTTAATATATTAAAATCTACCTTTTTCTTACCATAAAATTCAGCACTCATTTCTGTTGTATTTGATCATTCCTTCTGACATGGTTTAGCTCTCCATAGCCCTTGTGTGAATACGAGCCTTTAGAAAGGGAGGTTAACATAAATAAAAATGGCAATTGTAAATGAAACCTAATTTAGTTTAATTTTTATAAAAATGTGCATTAGGTTGTTTAGCGATTCATTTTTCTTATGATACCTCATCAACAAATGTGTGACCCAAAATCTAGAAATGAACAGATTTAAATGCTAGACCACAGCAGAGCAAAGTGCATTTCGTGAGCCTACAGAGTTAGGCTTTCTTTCTTAGGTTCTCAAATTATAAAGCATAATTTCTAGAAAGAATTGAAGTTATTTATTCACTCTACTTCATGCTATTCTAGATAGTTGTAAAAACTGAATCTCAAATTAATCTATATTTTCCGATAGCATTCAGCAGGATTTTGGGGAAATCCAGTGTCTCCCATATAGTCCACAAAACACAAAATATGTCAAAATATTTTATATATGTTAGCAGTAATCAATGAGAAACAAATTACTCATTGAGAAACACTCGTGACTAATTCACTAATATTAGGTTTAGTACAGAATCTTATATTGCTTCTGAAAGTACGAAATTCTCTATTCTCCATTTGAAATCAACTTAGCAATAGTTATCAATAAGATAGAGTTCACTCTATTAGGTATTTTTCCTTCCTTTTAAATCCATCCCATTTAGAAACAATGCTACTCCAGGAATGGGGTTTGAATGAAGGCCACGACATGAACCCTGAACCTGGAGCTAGGTGGAGCCAGTGGTGGGTTGGCAGTAAATGGTGAGCTGTGGATGAGCTTTCTTCTCAGGCAAAAGGGCTCAAGCAGACAACCCAGAAACCTGGACCACCTACATAAGGGGGTGATCTTTGGTTGTTTATGCCACAATTCGTAGTAAGGAGATAGTGCCTGCTTGGAACCATTACAGAAATATCTTGCTTGCCATCAACAAGAGAAATGTCCAAACTCTGTTCAAACTCCGGGGGAACTTATGATGGAAAGTAGATGTTGATCTATTAACTCGGCATTCACCTCACTGCAGAAATATACACAGTGGCTTGCAGACTTCAGGGTATTAACTGTAATCAGCTGGCTCAAAGCCTCAGCAGGAAGACTTGCAGGAAGAGAGCTAAAATAGACCAGAAAGGGCTGGCAACAAGTAGAAGTCTGAAATTGTTCTGGCAATTGTTTCCTTGGCAACTTACATAATTGTCTTCTAATGACTAAACCAAGGAGGTTTATGGGATTTTACCACGATAAAAAAATTATATGTGATAAATTAGTGAAGCTGCCTTCATTGTTTAAATAAAGCAATATGCAACTCAGCATTCCATTTGTGAACAATCCTGGTAATTTCCAAATTTACTTCCAGAAAAACATGTGTTGGATTCAACCTAACATCTTATCCAACACTTTCTCTGCCAAGCATTATTCTAAATAATTTCTACCACCAAGTTTCTTATCCTGTCACAAACGAAAAACTCATGGCATGGCATGTACATGGACCACATTTTAAATTTAGTATGTGTAGATACATTTTAAAATCAATATATACATTTTATAAGTTAATATAGATTTGAAATTAATATTTATAAATATATGTAAATGTAAAATAAAATTAATAGGTAAAATTTATAGGTAATATATAATTAATTTTTATATATTGTATCATTTCTCCAAGTATACAAGTTGAATACTTAATTGCAGAAAATATTGTAAAGGAGACATTTAAGATTAGTTCATTTTCTCATAGTCCTATGCCAACAACATGAAAATCCCGTAACACCTAAATATTTGTGAAGTGGTTCAAAATTCTTAATTAGCCTGAAAACTGTTGAATAAAACCACCAAGACGCATGAGGGATAAATAATAGCAAATAAATACATTTTTCTTTTTTGAGAGTAAGAAAAAGAAAAATAAGAAAAATAAGAAAAGAAAAATAAGAAAAGAAAAATAAATACATTTTTCTTTTTTGAGAAAAGAAAAATGTATGTATATGCAATAGGTATACATAATGTAATATATGTATATGTAATATAAGTAATACATATTACATATACATACTACATATATAATATATACATACGCATATATTCAGCAAGTCAAAGAGAGGCACACATGAGAGAAGAGATTAGTAATGTAGAGATGTAACACAGAATATCTAATGTAAATATAATAGAAGTACCAAGAGAGCAGAAAACACATAGAATAAAAAATTATTACAAATAAAATAGAAAATTTTCTACAAAGAAAGAAGAAAATGAACCTTCAGATTGAGAGACCCTGTAAGATGAAAAAGGATTAGCACCATGGCACATCTATGCTTCTCTAGGAAATATGTGAAAATCAAGGCTAAAAAGATGATCCAAAAAAATCTAGAGCAAAACACACACACACACACACACACGTGTGTGTGTGTGTGCGTGCACATTTACAAAGAAACAGGAATTCTGAAAGTATCACGCTGTTTTCATCAGCAATACCAGAGGCGAAAAGCCAATGGAATAATATTTTTAAAAAATCCAGAGAATAGTGTTTTCAGCCCAAATTTCCATTTCCAGTCAAATTATCAATACAGAAGAAGATGAAATAAAGACTTCTTCACTTTTTAAAGTTAATTTTCCAAATTTCTTTTCTGAAGAATCTGAAGATGTATTCTAGAAAAATGAAAGAGAAGCAGAAGACAGGAAACAATGCAGTCAGCCCAGGAGAAGAGAAAGAAAGAATCTTAGTGTAATGTATGGGCTGTTCACTTAGCCCCCTAACCACTGATAATGAGTTAAGCAAGACTATAGGCTGTAGACACAAGAATGCCCCAGGTGGTTTTATATAAGTGAACTCTGCACTGATTGGTCAGTGATAATGTTATGGTAATTGTTTAATAGTTTGGTTCCAAAGTGAATCCCAGAGGGAAGGCAAGAGAAAAAAGGAGCAACAATTTGTAATGGATTTTATAATTGAGAATATGAAAAATGTCAGACTAGGATAAACATATATTCTATTGTCAATAAGAAAACAATGAAAGAAAAAGCTGTGCAAAAAAGATAGAAATTTTATAAAAAGTGGACACGAACCAAAAAGTAAAATGTCAGAATTTTAAGTAACTGGTGGTCATTGTTAAATAAATAATTTGATCATGGTCATAGAAATATTTTTCATGATATTGGTTCTATAGAGAAGGAACTATTATCTTAATACTCAGTTCTTCCATGACCAAAAACAGCACAGTCATACCAATCCCAGCCTATTTAAATTTTAACTTTTGGAATCAACCTATAGATCAAGCATGAATGCCTTGGTTAAGACTACAGCACACATTACAGTATAAGTACTGAGAGTTCTAAAAATGTAAAAATAAGAGTGATTGAGAAGGTGGTAAAAATAAATAAAAAGAAGGTAGTCAATGGAATGGGAGAAGAAAAAGTAGAAGAAACTTTATGGGCACGAAAATTCTTATATAGGGAATTCAAGAAGTTCAGTGAAACTTATGAAACAAGAAATCGAGAAAAACATTTTCTGAAATTATAAAAATAATATATAGAACTGGGCATGGTGACATGTGCCTATAATCCCAGCACTTGGGAGGCAGAGGCAAGAGGATCACTGCAAGTTCAAGGCCAGCCTGAGATACAAAGTTAGTGAGTTCAAGGCCAGCCTGAACTACATAGGGAGACCTTGTCTAGAAAATCCAAAATAATAATAGTAAATAATACAATATAATTACCATCAATGTAAAAAGGAGAGCAATTAGTCAAAATAGTGCTGTGTTATTATTAGATCTTCACATTTCAGAGTGGGGAATCAGTAGATATTTTCTAAAACTTCTATTTAAAAAGGCAAAGTAAGCACATATTGCTCATGGACATAAACTCACCGTAAGAATAAAAAGCAGAACTGATTAAAAGGGGTTGTCTATGAGCAGTGAGGTTAAGTAAATAAAAGCAACGCTATCTTATGTTTTCTCATCATAAGCACATATTCTGTTTTAAAGGAGTAATAAGTGCAAAATAAAAATTTTGATGTGAAACTACTGTATACATGTGAATTAACAAAGGAACAAAAAAGTAATTTATTTCCCCGAAGCCTTTCCATTTAATACATGAGTCTTAAGGAAAGAGCAACGTGTGAGCAAGTATCTAGTACAGTCTATAAAATACACTTGGATGGGAGCAAAAGGAACACAAGTGCCTAATGACAATATTTCATCCTATTTTTATAGCCTCTAAGAGAAAATTGGGAAGCTAGTTCTTCAGGAAAGATTGTTTAGACTCTGAAACTCAGCTCTGAGTTTGTCCAGGGAGGGAACCTACACTTCCAACACTTTATCAGCTCAAGTTACCTTCAAGGAAGCAATGATTCATGAGGGACAGAGTGAATGGAAAGATCTTTTTCAAAAGAACGAAACCAAGGAGAAAATACCCAGACATAAGCAAACATGTGGCTAACTTCAGGGGCTGGTAGGCTGAGTGGATATCATTCCATGTAATTTTTAATAGTTTTATTAAAGAAATTGTACCATATATTATCTTGAATGATTTTATTCTGGAATGAAAAATGCTATATGAAGTAACTGTTGGATCTTCTTTATTAACTTAAGGTTTCTTCTAAGAGAGACTGGTTTATTTATAAGAATGCAAATTTTAAAAGCCTTCTGGAATTGAGGAAAGGCTTGTCATTTAAAACCCCTATAAATTAGATATGCTCTATTCCAACACAACAAACTTTTACATGTTCTTTCTCACAAGATATGCAGCATCAACAGTTTGTTAAATGTGGTTCTTTTGAGGACGCTATTTGAATTTAACCTTGAAGATCCAAAAACCTATGACCTTAGTCAAATATCTTCTCATTGCAAACTTTGTATAAAAACCCTTTGCTTTTTCTCTGAAGCCTATTTGTGCTCACAATTTTCTGCCGTACTTTAATTTTACTCAGTTGAATATTTCATTTTCCTCTAAAATGTCAGAATTAGCTAACAATTAAAGCTTACGTAAGACTCTGAGTAACTTCAAGTGGATTTAAGATCCCAGTGCATGATCAATTGTTTTATTATTTAAAGAACATTTCATGTGCTCATACTATGTTTCAGTGCTACTTTGTAAATATAATATAGCATGATCTCTATTGCCTCAAGAGTTTCAAGCCACTTTGGTCTCCATGAAAACATGGTGTCTGATCTCCGACTCCAGGATCTCAGAATCTCGGCTCTTCAGGTGAAAGAACTGAAAGATCCCAACTGCTGGACTCCGAAAGTCAGGTCTGAGTTGACCAGGGAGCGAACCCACACTTTCAAGGGCTGCTCCTACTCCAAACTGTGAACAGAAAAGTACTAAGGCATCCATTCCTGGGAGATGAAAAGAACCTCTGATGGGTGTCTTTTGGCTGAAAAATTCCTCATTGGCTTTGTTGAAACTTTCTTAGAACTCTATCTTATGCCAGATCCAGTCTCCATTTCTTCTTCTTATCTACAAGCATTAGACCTGCATGGTGATTTGGTAACTTTCCCAGACTCCCCTAGCTTCTTCTCTTCTTTCCCTCATGGGAGATTTCTCCAGTAAATCTCTTGAATATCCAATCTGGTTATGATACCCATTTCTTGAAAAAACTTAACAAATGAACCATTAAAAATCACATCTTAGAATAATTTCTCCATCTCTTCAGTAAGACAGAAAAGGAAGCTTAAATGATCTAAGGAGGGTCAGAGAATAAATACTAGGTAGAGAATATCATTATTAATAACTTCATTGCACATTTGAGTTCATTCATCCAGTAATTATTGGTTATTTGGTATGCTCCGGGTAGTGTGCTAGGTGCTTGGAATGCATAGATTTAATATGACCTAGTCTTTAACCTTTACAATTTCATTGACCAGTAAAAAAGCCAATATGACATGTATAAATTTTAATGGAAGTAGATACCCAGTATTATGAGAACTCACCTGAAGACATAATTAATTCTTCTACTAAAGAAAGACTGAAAAATGGAGGCTCAGAAGTTTGAGTAGGCAGCACTCACTGTGTGGAAATGGAAAGAGGGAAAGCGTTCAGTCAGATGGTACAGCATGAAGAAAGGTGGACAGGTGGGCAAGCATGCGGGTCATGTGGGAAGTGATGATATCACACACAGGTGGAACTTCCTGTGACTGTGAGAGCATGGTAGAACTGAAAAAGGAGAAGCTTTTACCATGATGAGTGCTATGGTTTCCATCTGGAATGTCCCACAGAGGGATGTTGTTAAAGGCTCGGTCCTCGACTTGGTGCTACTGGGAGGTGGTGGAAACTTGAAGAGGTGGGACTTAGGGGAGGGTCACTAGCCATTTGGGATGGGCCCCAAAGGGGAGTATGAGACCCTGAATCTTTTTCTTTTTCTGTCTATTTCACATCCTGGCCACGGGTTGAGTGTGTTTGCCCCATCACATGTTCCCACCATGATGTGCTGTAATGTCAACACTATTTACAGACTCCCCTTAGTATGGAATAACACTCAGAGTAGAAGCTGTGAGGAACCAAAAACAAAGGTTTGTTCCCTGCCTGTGATGTGTGTAGAGACTTGGTGAGGAGGTCCAATAATTACATTCAAGATGGGGAATAAAAGAAATAGAATTAAAATCTATTATATCTTATTTTGTTCAGAAAATATTTCATGTGGCTAACATACTTATATTTAATATCGTCTGTGTCCCAAATGCTGTACTGAGTCCTGGGGTATGCCCAGGAAAATAAGAGAGAAACTCTTCTCCATTGTTAGAGTGCTTCCATTTAGTGGGAAAAATGCAGGTGTGATGGTTAATTTTATGTGTCAACTTGACTGGGACACAAGGTACTCAAACATTTGGTCAAACACTATTCTGGGCGCACTTGTGATGCTGTTTCTGGATGAGACGAACGTTTGAATCGTTAGATTAAGTAAAACAGATTTTCTTTCCAAATGTGGGTGGGCCTTATCTAACCAGTTGAAGGCCTGAAAACAACAAAATGCTGATTCTCCCACGAAAAGCAGGTGCTGGTGGTGGGGGTGGAGGTTCTACTACCCAACTGCCTTCAAATTAAGACTTTTTTTTTTTGCATCAGCTCTCCCAGTGCTCAGGTCCTCTCATCCAGCTGGAACTATGTTATCAGCTCCCCAGCCTCTTGGACTTGTCGGCCTCAGATCTTGGGACTCACTAGCCTCTATAATTGCAGGCCTAATTTCTTTTTTTTTTTGTTTTATTGTTACTCTTTAATGTTTTATTTTTTTATTTTATTTTAAACCAAGAACATGTATTGGTACATTCTACATACAATGGTCACATTCATTACATTTATTCTGTACCTATACATGATGTATGCAGGGCTAATTTCTTACAATAAATCTCTTTATATTACATCCTCTCCTCTTCTGTCTCTCTCTCTCTCTCTTTCTCTCTCTCATGCACACACACACACACACACACACACACACACACACACCCCCTATTGGTTCTGTTTCTGTTTCTCTGAAGAAACCATATTACAACAGGGAAGCATAAAAATGTGTGATGAGCTATGAACGTGAGAAATTTTGGGTCCTTGGGGAACTCAAGGGAGGTATTTACTCCATAAGTGGAGTAAGCCACAGAAGGCTGGTAAAGAGGCTTCCCAAAAGATGTGTTTAATGCGAGACTTAGTGAGGTGATCTTTAAAGATAGCCAAATAGTATTCAATAAAGGTCCAAAATAATGTTAACAGTGCTCCAGCGTTCATGTAGAATCAATTGTATGCTCTTCAGCTGACGTATCTAAAGCCATCACAATCTGCCCGTAGTGGAAAATGGTTTATTTCCAGTGCTTTCCTGCCCTTGCCTGGGGGAAATATCCACCGAGCAGAACATGTTTTAATTCCTTCCAGATTTCCCAGGCACGCTTTTCTCTAGACAATCTGCCCCCACGAGGTGCTCTGCTGCCCCTCTAAACCCTTTTGTCACCAAGAAGTCACCTGGGCAAGTCACTTGACAGCCATCCCGCTGTTTCTGCATCTACGAGACAAAGACATAAGAATAGTTCCTAACTCGTAGGGTTATCATGAGGCAGAAATGGATTGATTATGAGCAAATGGTCTCTAATACGTGCCAAGTGCTATGTAAGTATTTCCAATGACTAGTTTTGCTTTTCTTAGCAGTTCAGACTCAAGTTCTACCTACTCCACCAAGTCTTTCCAAATAGTACACTCACAGAGGCATTTAATCTGGTGATATTTTAAAAATTCTCTGTGGACAAGCACACAATATTTTGCCATGTCTGTAGTTTCTCGGAATGGCCCCTAAAGACAACCTGCCTGGGTTAGGATCCCAGTGCCACCCACTGCGGATGAGGAAAAGTTATGCCCCACTTTCCGATTCCCTCATCTGTGCATTGTGACTAATAATAATAATGCCTGCCTTCCTGTGTGCTTGTACTAACTCAGAGGTAAAATGTAGTTCCTAATAGTGCATGTGGCATTTAGTAAGAGGTCACTCAGTGTTTGTCATTAATACATTTCAAGTTTAGCTTTGTCTTAATTTTCAAATTTGTAGCACTTAGTCTAGTTACTCGAATATAATGATAAATGACTGCACAAATTCAGAGGGGGAGAAAGCATTGCCAGGATCCAAAAAAGAAGTCATTCAAAAGTAAAACTACAGAGCTGGCGGGAGACACACATTTGGTGAACAGTACCTGGGTACTGTAGCTTGCATGACTACGATGAACACACAGTCATCAAGAGATCTGCGAGGTGACAGGTGTGTAACATATATAAAAACATGACGTGTGCATGGAAGTACATAATTCATATTGTAAACCCCAGAATGGTGAGAAAAACACTTCCCTCATTCCTCACATAGTCACCTGGCACCTGTCAGGCCCAAGTCCTGTGGGGGGATCTGGAGGAAAGAAGGGGAGAGAGGGCAGGCTTCCGTAGTTAAAAAAACAAACCAAACTAACCACCTCCCTACAAAACGACAGCCATCGGTTTACATTTTGCACTTTCTACAGCATTTCTCACGCAATAGCCTTAACAATTCTCAGAGTTATTTTTAATATCTTCACATAGGTTATAATAATTTGTCTGAATTCATAAATCAATGAATTCTTCCACCAGGATTCAAAACACACTCAGCGCTGATTCCACATTCTCTATTCCAGTTCCGCACGCTCGCTGGTACCACTCAGCAGCTCTCTCCCTGTGTCTCTTACTGCTTGGCTACACCTTGCTATACCTTTCAGGACCTCCTGATCTTGACATCCATCGTCTGAACTACCCACATCATGTAGAAGGCCTGGGATTCTTCAAAAAAGAAAAAGAAAACCAACAGCTCTTCCAAAAGAGAGAAAGCAGATACACATTTGATTTGTTTCCTAAGAAATGCAAAATTATTGATCTTTCCCTCTTTAGCATCATGCAAAAAGCAAAGTGCTTGAGAAATAACAATAGTGAGAATTATGCAAAGCAATCTTTAAGTATTTATGACATTTCAGATTAGTTTGTGTTACAGACAATTTACCAGGGCTTTTAAGTGCTTCTGACTTGAGTGTTTAAACTGCTTAAGATTTATACTTAATTGTTACACCATGAAAAGCCTACTCTCTTAATACAACAGCTTTGGAAGCCAAATTTATTCATTACATGTTACTTTTAAAGATTTTTTCCCCCAGGTGACTTAGTGAGCATTACCAAGCCTCAATGTCACATCTCAACAACTTTTCCTTAAATCCGTATCAGATTTCATTTGACCAACTCTGTATATTTGAGGAAATGGTTCATTCTAGGAGTTGCTGGCTGCTTCTGAGGGTTTTCAGCTGTTCCATGTAGCTGGGCTGAAGCACACAAATGACCTTCCCAAGGGAACTTTTTCATCGTCTTGCTCTACATACCTGTGGGAACTCATGGGAACAAAATGCCTTGCAGGGCTGATTTGAATATCATCTTATGGAGTTCTTTCTAAAATGCTCATTTATTAACCACCAAGGACTCTGATGCTTGGGCCGACCCAGCAGAGAGCTAAAAAATATTGGTACAGATGCAGAAAGTCATTAATTTATAATACAAACTCAGAGAAGGAACGATACCTGTTATTCTGAGTTCTGAAGAGAAACTCAGAGAAGGAACACTTTGCCACATGAAAAAAGTGATACTAGGAAAAAGGACTGGGCAAGGATCTTTAGTCTTTTTAACATTATTTATTGTGTTATTAGTGTTATTATTATTCAAAAGAATAAATAATACTACTATTGATCACCACTTGGGTCATTTATAAAGGCAGGTATTGATTCAAGATGGTGCTCAATAAGTGTTTGTTAGACAGTCACTTAGAAAAACCAAGGACATTTCAATAATGCTGATTTCCATTTGACTTTTAAAAGTTCTCTGTATCACTATTTGGTCAGAAGGGAATTTTAACTAGAAGAGACTGTTTTAGCTTGAAACTCTGAATCATTGTTATTAAAACAGGTACTAAACTTGACAGAACAAGGTCTTTCCTCCCCATAAGTCCCTCCTTTCATTAATGTCATTTTTTAAATGCATTTAAAAGACAGAGCATGCCCTAGATTTGAAAGTCACTAATATATATTCATGAGGCAAACATAAGGAGTGTTTTCTGCAAAGCTCTATACCTTATCATGTTCTTGTCTCAGATTCACATCATTTTTTCGACCTAAAGATGGGGAAATGCCTATTCAACCAAATTTGGGAGAGGCAACATACTTCTCTGTGCTGTATACTTATATGTAAGTTTTTCCCCATTACCTATTTATAATTAAATATCAATTCATACCAAAGTAATTGTTATAATACAATATATCAGTTTGGTGTTGCAATTAAGTTATTTAGGCTTCTAATTCATCTGCTGATTGAGTTTAATACGGTTTTTGATGTCTGCTGGTTATCAACATGTTTTTTGTTATTGTTTTATGTAGAGCTTCTGAATATATGTATTAATTATTCATAGCTGAATCTGGAAGAAAATGAAAAAGAGAAATACAGAGGTTATAAACAAAAGTAATAAATGCCTGAAGAGTATAAATTTTGTTTAGGTTGTGCTTACTGAGTTCCAAATGATTTTGTCTGATAATAATTCTTTAACCTCTATTAAAATATATATTAGATTGATTGGATTACCTGGAGTTGAAAATCACAATCTCTATATATTTGGATTGGTTGATATTACATTGTGTTCAAAATCATAATCGATATCTTTAAAATTTGTTATCTAGATTTTCTTAGTTTCAGATTTATGTCTGAATACTGTAGCCCTTTTTGTGCAGTAAGCAGTCTGCTCCTTCGATCCTGTGGACTCAACATGTGGAGCCCCTTCTATTGCTTCATTGGTTCTTGAGTATTGATGTGAGCTCACTTGGCATGTTCTCTAATTCTGCTACCCTTAGAATCAATACATAGTTTGTATATTGTTATGGTTAAAGAAGGAACAGTATGAGTGCCAACTCTTAAAGTAATAAAAAATTATATGTTAAACACTATCTCATGCTAACTTGGCTTCTCTCTACAACATGTATCGTCACTGAAAAATTTAATGTTGATTTCAAAGAATTACGACAGACATCTTGACTAACAGACAGGAGGGCACCCTGCACTGTGGGGAGGTAAATTTATGCATTCTGACTGTCTGGTTTTGTTTAGAAAGTGGACACAAAGTTTATATTTTGGAGATAAATCCAGCGCCAGATTTTGAACTATTTATAAATAATTCTAATCACAGCATAACAGAATCCTTAATGGGTTGCTGTTATTCGTAATAACAGAAATACTAGTACATGCATGTTAAGTTCAAAGTATGATTTGCTCATTTCAATCACCATAAAAATTTTATTATTCCCATTTTCCAAAACTTGAGCTTCAAACCCATAATAGTAAAGGAAGAAATAAAGCTACCATGGTAATACACAATGAGGTTTTTATATTTTACAGAACTGCTTGTAGAAATGATAAAACAATTTTGGCTACAACAGCAAAAACTAAATACAAGTGACAGGTCAGAAAATACAAAGAAAACAATACATTAATATATGGTTCCAGTTGAATGAACACATTAAATTTGTTTTCCGCTTTAAAAAGTTACTCACTGTTTTACATCTGTCTTTCTGCTTAAGGTGACTTGGATTTGGTTTTCACCAAATTTGGAACAGTTTGTTGTGCAGAAGCCCAGCTTGAAATAAAATGGCAGTTGATGATACTTTTCATATTGATATACTTTGTGTAATATTCGGTGTTTTTTCTATAGCATTTGAACATAAATAGACATTCCTAAGCTAGCTGTCCTAAAAACCAAAACAACTGCTTAGACCATCATTGTGAGGGCATCTGCTTTAAAGCTGCTAATGTCTGTGTGTGCAGTTAAATTATTATACTTAAAGGCAAACGTTTGAACATGAAAAGAAAAAATATGTCTAAAAGAAAGTCAGAAAAATTGCTAAGTATTCTAAAGATGTACAATAAAACATGCCAAGTTTATAACCACAAATCTTACTCTATGCTGCTATATGTGAGCTGCACAGGTAGAAGGAATGGCTGGCATTCTGGTATTTTCTATGGTCAGCTGAGGGGTTCATTCATTCATTCATTTACCCACACATACTTTCTTTTTTAAAAATTTTAAACATTTTATTCTTATTAGTACATGTTTGCAGTACATAATGAACACATTCATTGTGGGTAGTTACTGTGTATATGACACACTTTATTGTTTTTATGTCCTCTTCCCTTCTCCCACCTTCTCCTTCCTTCCATCTCTTGACTCCCTTCTCATTTGAAAAAGATCTAGTTCCCTATTGCCTATTACCTATCTTTTATATTGCTCTTTAATTTATTTATACTTTGGGTTTCTCATATAAGAGAAACCATAGGAAATTTAAGCTTTGCGACATGTGTTTTATTAACTGAGCATATTTCATGTACCTGATGCTCTTCTAGGTGTTGAGTAAAGAAAAAATTGAAGCAGGAAGGCCTAGAAAGTCTCTGTTATCATGGAGCTGTCTTCATGTGAGTAACAATAGTCAATAAAAAGAAGATAGATATTTACTGTATTAGGGAGCAGTAAGTGCTATGGGGAAAAAATAAAGCATGGAAAACAAAATTGGAAATGCCAAAAATGGGTTTCAGGATACTACTTTCCTTAGTCAATAAAGCAGATGAATTTTCACTGGAAAGGTGTTAAGTGATCAGAGAATTAAGAAAATTCTAGGGAATTTTAGACAATTCTAGGTAGAATAGCAAGTTCAAAGGTCCTGGCATGAAGATGTGCTTGAGTGTGTAACACAAGTCAAAAAAGAGCCCCAGGGGACTTGCAAACTAAGCAAGGATGATAGAAGGACCATTAAAAAGAGTTTAACATTTATATATTAATGATGTTCAGTTACTGAACAGTATTTTAACAAATGAGTGACATGGGATATTTTGCATTTTAAAACATTTGCTCTAAATATCATCTTGATAAATGACCATATGGAGTAAGGGTAGAAACAATGAAAGTAGCTAGGAAGTTAAGACACTTATCCACATGGAATTATGAGAGTCGCTTGGGTCACTGGATTCTACATATATTTGATAAGATAAAGTGCAAGTGCCATATTTTATTGCCTTTTTTTTTTTTTTTTTTTTTGGTGGTGCCAGGGATCGAACTCAGGGCCTTGTGCTTGCAAGGCAAGCACTCTAATCACTGAGCTAAATCCCCAGCCCGCAAGTGCCATATTTTTAGATGTGATAGAGAGAGTTATGCAGATCTCCGAGAATTTTGGCCTGACCTAGAGACAGAACTGGGGATGTCTGTGAGTGAAGTGACTTTGGATAGGAGGTGGGCATTAGGATTTTTGTCTTAGATAAGTGAAGTTTGACATGTTTACTAGAAACTGAGCAAAGGGAAGTAGGCAGTAACTCTGGAGTTCATTTGAGGGGTCTGAGACTGGGCTACTTGGTGCTCATCAACATATAGTTCATATTTAAACCCAAGATCCTGGTTTGTTAGAGAGTATAGGTAATGAAGAGGAAATAGAGTATAATGTAAGACACTGGAGAATAAGGAGAGGCCAGCAAAGGAGAGCAAAAAGAATAATTAGAGAGAACCAAGATGCAAGAGCAAAAAATTAAAAAGTCAAGTGAAGAAAATTTGAAGAAAGGGTGAGTAATCAACCATGTGCAATATTTAAATAAATCAACAAGTGTTAAGTCTCAGACCTCGTCGTCACTGGATTTGATAATGTGGAGACCAGTGGTAATTTTGTCAAGAATTGCCTGCTAGAATGGTAGAGACAAAAGCATGTGTAGTAAATTGGTGAGAGAAAGAATAGAAACAAAGCAGGTAGAAAAAGCCAGTATGGACAACTTTTTCAAGAAATATTACTGTAAACAGAAGTAGAAAAGTAGGGTGGTGGCTAGAAGAGGATGGAAAATCAAGGGAGTTTTAATTTTTCTCTTTTAAATTCAGATATATTTTTGTATATTTGTGTAAATGATATACTAGAAAGGAGAAATCATAATGCAAGAGAAAAGGGAGAAAGTTAGCTAACGTAATATCCTTGCTTTGGTGACAAAGGGTGGCGTTTTATTAACTTTCTAGTTGCTGGTGCACAATACCCAATGTCCACAACTTAAAGGACCAGGTGCTTATTTTGCCCTATAATTACAGTCCCCAGTCAGCTGGCTCCAAGGCAAGTACAACAAGCTAGAAGGATCTGGTGGAGGTAAAGCTGCTCACCACATCATGTTAGCCTGGAAGCAGAGGGAGAAGGTGGAGCCAGGAAAAGAGGTAAACCCTTCCAACTAACAACTCCAGTGACTCACTTTCAACTAGGCTCCAACTCCTAACAGCACATTTAGTTCTGAACGTATTCATGGATTAATCCATTGATGAGTACAATGCCTTCATGATCCATTCACCTTCCAAATGCTCCAACTCTGAACACACGAGACCTTTCAGGAACATTCTGGAACTAAATTGTAGCATTCTAACCTTGGTCCCCAAAAGACTCATGTGCATCTTTTTGTGCACAATGCATTTAGTCCATATCTAAGATTCACCAAAATTTTAACAGTCCAGCATTGCTGGAAAGTCTAATCCAAATTTCCCTCAGAATCAAGGCAAATTATTAGCTGCAAATCACTGAAAAATCAAAAAGAAAGTTAAACACTGCCCACAATTGGACAGAAATGAATGGAACCAAAGTAACATCAGAACAAGGCAGGACAAACATGAAATCCTATAGCTCCATGTCCAGTACCCTTGGTGGGTAGTGGCAAAATGTGAGCTCCAAAGGGCTTGGACATTCTTACCCATTGCTGGCTGCAGCTCATCTGGCCTCTCTTTTATACTGGCTCTGCTCACTGCCTCTAGCTTTTCTCAGATATTCCCCATTCCTAGTTTCTCTGATGTTCTGAGGTATCCATTGTGCTTTCAGCTTCACACTCATAGCTTTATGCACTGCCTCCTCAGGGGCACACCGCCTGGCCTCCCAGGGCTTCCTTTGAAATTTGGGTGAAAGCCTCCCTGACCCCACAACTCTTTCATTCTGCATGCCCATGAAATCAGTGCCATGTGAATGATGCCTAGTTCTTCTGCCAGCTTGAGCATTAGCCACATGCCCATGGAATATGGCTGAAGTGCTTCTGAGTACCTGGATGGCTGAGCTACTGTGAACAGAATCCTGGGGAAATGACTCCCTAGACATCCCTTCTGGAACAGGTTTCTCTGAGGCTCTTTTCTCAAAGTATAATCTTATACTTTTGTACTTTTGAGCCTGTAAAGAGTGGGTCTTGCTGATTTCTGAGATGCCCTCAAGGCATTTTTCCTAGGGTCCTGATGCAAAGTACTTGGTTTCTTTTTAATGCTAATCTGTTTTACAACCACATTCTCAAAGGCCCCAGATTTGCAGCTTCCCTTCTGATAAAATTGTACCCTTTTAAAATCATTTAACTCTGCCATTTGCTCCTGGTTTTGACTATAGATCTCACTAAAAGCAGCAATCAGTACCTACACTACAGCTTGAACACTGGGTTGCCCTGAAATTTCTTCTAATAGATTAATTAGTTCGCTACACTTAACCTCAGTCTCCCACAAAGTCTCAGGACATGAAAAAATGTAGACAAAGTTTATACCAGAATGTAACACATATGGTCTGGAGTCCAACTGCCAATGGAGTCCTTGTTTCCAACTGAAATCTCTTGACCCTGATATTAACGGTCTTCTGAGCTCAAATCGGAATCTCCCATCAAGCTTGACTTACAGCATTGTAGAGATTCTTCAGCTAGCATCTCCAAACATTTCTAAACTCCTACAAAACATTTCCAAAGGCTTTTGAATCACCTGGACAGGTAGTCACAGCAATAGCCCCACTTCTGGTACAAAAATCTTAGTCACTTTCCTACAACTTAAAGGAAGAGAGGTTTATTTTGGCTTATGGTTATAGCACCTGGTCAACTGCCACCAAGACAGAAACAGCGTGGCGCAAGGATCTGGCAGATGAAATCTGCTCATGTCATGGTGGCCAGGAAGGAGAACGAGAAGAGAGGAGGTGGGTGAAGATAAACCCTTCTAGGTCACACACCCAGTGATGACATACCTCCAATCAGATCCCATCTCCCAAGAGCATATTTAGCTTTGAACTCATCCAGATGAATACAGTACCTATGTGATCCGATCACTCTCTAAAAGCCCTACCTTCGAACACACGAGGCCTTTGGGAGACATTCTAGATCTAAACTATAACAGATGAGACAAATAGAGAGGCTGCTCTTAAATAGAACAGGGGACAATTCATCCCTAGTAAGGAAAATAAGGACAAAGTTTGGGAGCTAAATGCAGATGATTGCTAGGTATGTGCTGGGACTTGTTGGAAATTAGGCTTTTATTTTTTGATTGCTTCTCATGCTTATACCCTAGTGAAGGAGAGAGATAAATAAATAGACAATCCAATATTATGATATGGACTTATTGGAGGAAAGAAGTCTAGGAGTTTGTGCTCAGTGTGGGGAAGGAAAGGTGGGTAGGTGACTAAGTGCTGTAATTAAGTGGGCAGTATATTCAAACACCTTGTGGCAAGAAAGTGAAGCTATTCTCTCTGGGAGTGAGAATAGCTGGAGGGGTCATGGCTGATGAGAGATACTGGGAATAGAGAGGTCCAGGGGGAATTTAGAGGATTATCTGAAAGTCAGAAGACATCTGAAAGTCAGAATTGTTAGAATTTGTCAGTACATTGAATATTAGGGATGAATATGTGAGTAAGGAACAGACTACAGTTGATAGCTCTGTTTCTAGCTCGAGTAAGTAGATTTATGTTGATGTTTACACTGGGTTCTATAACAATCCTATAGGTAAGTCTTGTTTATTTTTCTGCATGGAAAAACATGGAGACTTAGTATAGATACTTTAATATGTCTCCGAATGCTCAATTAATAAAAGAGAAGTAGCTGAGGAACAGTTTCTGAAGTTGCATTCCTTAAATTTTTTGTATATTGTATCATGTGTTATGAATATAGTGAAACGATAGTTTCCAATGGTGCAATTAAGACCCTTTAACTCTTCAGTCCTTAATATTTAAACATATGAGGGAAGTCAATTAATTTTTATAGGAAGTGAAAGAAATCTACAGATGATGCCATGATATGAAACTTTAGATAAACTGGTAATTTTTACTAGATAAGTTCCAAGAAGGGAGGGAGCCCACTTCCATGGACTGACATGATAATAGTAATAAAGGAGCACTCTAAAAGATCTGAAAGCAGTGCACATATCAACCATATCAACTCTATTTTGATTAGTTTTGTGACTATTCTTATCATCTTAAAAACAGGAAACTACAGTTCAGAGGGTAAAGTGAGTGGATCAAGTAGTCTCCATTTTAGGTCATGCACATTGGCAATTGTGTTGGCTTTTTAGGAAAAAAAAAAGATGAGTGAGTCATAGGACTTCATGTTCTAGTATAAGAAAGACAAAAAGCAATTTAAAAATTACCCCCCAAGGTAACTAGCCTGTAGTTAGTATTATGTAGAGAGTATTAAGGATGCATAGCGACTGGAAATATGAATTTTGTTTGGGATAAGAAATAGAGGGATGAAAGAGGTTTCTTTTTGTACATTAAGTCCAAAATGTGATTCTCAAATATGTTGATCATTATTACTACACACTGAATTAAAGTGAAAGATCTACCAATAAGAGTTCAATAAGAATACCAGAGAGAGTGCTCCAATTTTTGTTATGGTTTCATAGTTATTCATACATATTTCTTAAGGAGATATTTTCTTACACTTCTAACAAAATGGGAGTATAATTCATGTTTAAATAGCACACATTTTTGTACTCATAATTCTTACTCATAATATTAAAAATTAAAGAAAGCTATCTGATTCAGAGTAAGTTGTAAACAAGTGATTTCAAAATAGCCAAAGGTCAATTCAACCAAATCAGCTAACAAAGAATTTGTTGCTTTTGAGAAATCTCAATGTGGCATCTATCTCAGGCTTGCAGCTCTGCAAATTTTAACTCAGGATGGAAGGTTTTTCAAGCCCTGTGATGACTGTGCTAATCCTAGTTGGCTGATCATTAGTTGCCTCAACAAGTCCTTCCACCTCCACCATCTCTCACCATTTACATCCACTGCTAGGTTAATACAATCAAGGAAGAAGCATTTACTTTAATTGGATTTTATTAATGGAATTTCTCTATTTTCTGGAAAAGGAATTTGTATAACTGGAAGGGTGAATTTATAACACAAAGAACTGAGGTAGACCCCTCTACATTCTTTACTTCATCACTGATTTATTATAGAGTTTTATCAATTTCTGCGAGTCTATAATTCTCAAGGGAGCTCAAGTAAGCATTCTCCCAAGAGAGGTCACTGAATTAGCATAGGGGGAAAAGAAAAAAAAAAAGAGATACAATCACCAAACCAAGATTAGTCCTCCACGCAACATTCATTCATTGGCACATTCATTTATTCAACAATTGTTTATTGGCACCTGCTATGTAAGCCACTAAAGGATAGGAAGACGAGTAAGGGCATAGCAAAGTGCTCAGCTGCAGGTGAGAGAGGCAAATAAGGCAAAGCTTCATGCTGTACCAAGTCACAGAAAACACCCTGCCTGTGTGTTTGATCAAAAGCTTTATTTCAGTAGAGACAAGGTATATGTGTGTTTCCTTGAGGCATGAATTCTCAGGGAAATTTCACAGGTGCATGAAGCGAATGTTAGCTGAACTCAGCTCTCCCTCAACCTTTGCTAATGAAAAGTGGGGCCAAATATACAGGTTAAATGAAAAGAAATGAAAAGCAAGTGGTTTAAAGATGGCTTAGACTAAGGTAAATAGAGAAACTGTTGATATAAGCTGAATAGATGCAAAATGATTTCTATTTTTAACATTGCTGATATATAAAGAAGAACAAGGAACTGTGTTCAAGAATTCTCCTTAGAGAATACAGGGTGATATGATGTAGAAGCCCAAAGGAGCACTCATTAAAAAATGGAAGCAAAATCCATATATAGTCTTTTAACTTCATGGGGAAGGGTGGGGAGCATCGATTGTCATATGACTGCGAAGGATTTTACTCTGTAGCTAAAAGGCTTAATCCGCTGGAAGTTTGGAGTTGCTTCTTTAATGAAGCCATCTCTATAATGAATAGACTCTTCAATCCTCACAAAGAGAAAAAATGGCAGGGTGTGTGTCAACCTCCAATAAATTGCAAGGGAGGTAAAATGGTCAATAAAAAGTCACTCACTGTCACCTTAAGGGGCAATTGGCTACAGAAATGTGCAACAGGGTGGAAAAACCGTGGTGGTACTGGAGAATATGGTTAAGAATTCTGAAAAATGAAAAAGAGTGTGTGTGTATATTTGAAAGGCAAAAAGGAAAGACAATGGCATGGATCTGTTTAATCAAAGTATAAGACCGAGCTGGGACTAGAGATTAATCTCCTGCCATCTACTGACATCTATCCAACACAAGGTTGCTTAGTATCTGTAATTCCTTGGAATGTTTTAACAAATTTTGATGAGAAGATCCCTAAAAGAAATTGTAAAACATGCTTTTTAGAAAGATTTGCAACCTCAGAATATTTAATCAAGATGTGTTTGGGTCAGGATTTATTGTATTACACCTCACTTTCATTTTTTAAATAAAATTTCAACAAAATGTATATCCGAAACCAAAATTCTTGAACTCCAAAACATAAAAATGAACGTTAAAATGGATTTTTTCCATAAAATTAATAAAGACAAGTGCCGTAAGCACAACTTTCAAATACATCTTTCCCATAGGGAATATTTGGGATTGCCTCAGGTTATAAGGCTTGTAAGGAGACAAGAAATGCTAAGTGGGAAGTTACACTGTACAAGACCTGGAAAAAAATTTAAACTTGCCTTGTTAAGGCTAATTGCCACAGATGAAAAGAGCCAGATAACTTAGAGTATTCATTAGCTCTTTCACTCCACAAAGCAGCCGTCTCCAAAGTGCTAATATCTCTTCTGCTACATTCTTAAAATGTTTCATATTCACTATTCATGATTCACACTTCTAAATGACTGACTTCCTGATTAATGCCTAAATGAAATGAGTATGAAATGTATCTGAAAAATTAGCACAGGCCTCAGAGGTGTAAGCCTGCCTGTCTTAAAGGCTGTAGGAATATTTTTTTAAAGGATGAGAGGAAAGAAGGAAGGAAGAGAGAAAGGGAGGGAGGAAGGAAGGAAATCACTCTAGGACCATCATTAGTTTTCCTCACACATGCATTTATTCTCATATCCATATATCCTTTCTACAAAGAACTGTGGCAATGCATCCTATCCTTGGGGGTTCACACACTGGGATGTGCCATATTTGGAAGTCCTGGGATTATATGTACTATCATTCACCTCCACAATAAAGGTAATACTGATTTTATGAATCTTACTGCCTTTATCAGAACTGTGTGCATAGCAATTTATGCAGTATTTGTGCTTCATAATGATTCCATTACTTTGCCATCAGATCCTCTAATAGCTGGTTTCTCAATTCAGACATCATGATAGTGATTCTTCTAACTATAGGAATTCATAGTTTTAAATAAAGCACCAGAGAAAAATTTTTTTTATCCCTGTCCACTACCAACAGATGGTAATTGATCAACTACAAACAACACTTTATTTGTTAACCTCTTCCATGCTTTTAGAGGGGTGAAGGGAGAGATGATTTATCAGTTTTGTCTTTTTTTTAAAAGAAGGCAAATACACTCCCAAGAAATATGCATACTATTGTCTCAAGTCAACATAAGTGATTTTAAAGGTCTTCTAATTCATTTATATATTTCTGAATTCCCAGCAGCGACCTTTAGCATTTAAAACTTACTATGTGGGGTTAGGGATTTAGCTCAGTGGTAGAGCACTTGCTTAGCAAGTGCAAGGCCCTGAGTCCAATGCCCAGCACACATACACAAAAAATTTACTATGTAATCATTATGTAGTTTGCAGCTAGACTGAGTTTTCTACTTTGATTATAGCACTCTCTTGCTCCAAACCTTTAATGGCATAAATTATCAGATAAAATCTAAACTCCTTAGTTGGGCATTCAATGTCTACCACAGTTAGACTCCCATTTTAGTATATATGCTGCCAAAGCAAGCATGCCCACGGTTTAAGATTCTAACCTACCTTTATAGATTTTTTTCCCTTAATAATAAATTAAATCTGTATTTTAGTCAACTGGCCAACCAGACCTACTTTCATCTTTTATGCTAAAATACCTTTTCTATTACCATTTCTCCTCTGAACTGGCCTAATTATCCTTTTCCCTCACACAAATACTCTATCCTGACCTCCCTAACCAATTTGCTGTGAATGGATCCCTCCCAGGCTGCCTTTAGGTGCCCCCTAACTTTCTAGAAACATTCACATATCATGTGATTTACTATTTTACTACACGTAAAATGTAAAATGTCTTGTAATAATTCCTTTATAAAACATTTATTATAAACCTACAAATTAGAAAAAAGCTTTTATGATATCTAAGTTCTAATTTATAGCTTCAAATTATGTAAATAGCACTTGGGTACATTAACTCAGGTGGGCCTTACATTACATTCTTGTTTTGCACCAATTTCACTATGTATCAGATTTCTCCTCCACAAATGTAAATGCTTATGGTTTGATGCAATTTGTGTATAATTCATAGTCCCCAGGCAGAGTGCCTTACATAAACCTGGCGCTTACCATACATATTCGAATGTGAATCTCGTATGATATAATATACTTGTTATCTTTTTAAATAATAAGCTTGTCATTTAAATCATCAACAAACTTAGGAAAATATATTAACTATACTTGAATTTTCATGAGGTATTTAATTCTATGAAATATGCAAACAGAGGAAAAATTTTAACTGCCTGCATTTTTTACTTGATGTTAACAAATCCACTTATAGATATCAAATTGGCTATTAAAACTTGATATTTTCAGAAAATTTTAGACGCACACAAAGCATCTGTCATGTTTGTGAATGAATAATGATTTTATAATTGTTTAATGTCTTTATTTCTTACCACACCCTTCATTCCATGAGAGCAGAGACTGTCTACTTGTTCACTTGCATATTTCTGCTACTTAGAACAAGTTCTTGGTGCATGGCAGGACGTTAGTAAATATTTGTTGGATCAATGAACTAAAGGATGAATAACTTCAAAATAAATTAACTAGAGAATGACTAATTTTACCTGCATGTCTACTTCTTTGGGCTGATTCATCATAGTCGTACAGCTCTTCAGATATATGTGCCCAGTCTAACACTGTAGTTCAGCAAGATTTTTCTCTAGATGCTTTCCTTTGCTATTTCCTAACCCACTGTCGGTTTGACACCAGAAGAAAGAAGAGTCATAAGTATGTGGTGTGGAAGAGGAACACTGAAATGATTGACTGATTTCTTAGTAACATAAGTCATCAGCATTTTGACAATAGCATTGCCTGGTAATGATGGTGGAGATGCTGTTAATTCAGAGCATATAGGTGAAAGGATGTCAAAACTGGCACGCTCCACTCTGGGATTCTCAGCAGTAATGTGTTCTGGAGACAATGATTAATAATGATGGAAATGGGCACTGTGGGAGACTGCTCAAAAGCCAGCAGCAAATTCTCCAGTGGGCACGTGGTGCCCCTGCACTTACTTTTGTCCTATTGCTGATGTTACAAATGAACTTCATGCTATGAAAGCTAATATTGTTACTGCAGCTCTTGTTGGGGACAAGAGAGACCATCTCCTAGCTGGAGAACTCAGAGTGAAATGGGGATCCCATTGCCCCTACATTTTGCTTCTGAGATGGGTGTGAGAAGCTCCAAAGCAGCCCCAGAAAGTAGCCAGAGAGAAGAGGATCTGCCCATTTCACAAACCCTCTTTATAGTTTATACTAGCAGAAATTATTTGTCAGGGCTAATTCAAGTTGGGTGTCTGGAAAACTGGGAAGACCAAAGAGCTCATTGATTTTTACAGGATGTTATCAGAGAAAACGACTATTGTGAGAGGACCAAATGAGTGTTTTCACTTTTCAATCATTGTTTAGTATCTTGGGGGCAAGGCCAAAATTTTAATTTTCAGTATGCTTCTCACGTGTCCCAGAGTTCTTTTTCAGACAAGCTATAATTTGCATTCAAAATGAGAGAATGAGATGTTCATACAATCATAGTTCTGTGGTGTCCCTCTCACCTAGCTCAGTATTTATAACAAGTTTCTGACCTCAGTTGTGAAATGACATTATTCTAGAGTTTGAATCAACAGCATTATAATTAAAATAACAGAACACTGAATTATATTCCTGACTCAAAATATAAAGAAATCTATAAAGACTTTCAGGCTCATTTAAAAAAGAAAATACAGATCTAATAAAAAGAAATTTCAAGAAATCAGCCAAAAACAAATGCTGATGGGTCTGTGGGGAAAAAGGAACCCTTCTCCGTTGTTGATGGGAATATAGACTGGTGCAACCACTGTGGAAATCAGTGTGGAGATTCTTCAAAAAACAAGGACTAGAAGTTCCATTTAACCCAGGTATTCCCTTTCTTGGTATCTTTCTGAAAGAATTAAAAGCATCATACCACAGTGATATGTGCACACCCATGTTTATAGTGGCACAGTGTGTCACAGCTAAATCTTGGGAACAGCCTAAATGCCCACCAACTGGCGAATGGATAAAGACGTGGGGTTTTTTATTCAATGGAGTACTACTATACCATAAAGAACGATAAGCTTGAGACATTTCTAGCTAAATGGATGCACCTTGAGACCATACTCTTTAGTGAAATAAATTGGTACATGTTTAAATACTGCATTGTTTCTCTGGTGTGAGAAACTGAAAGTGTAAATAAGGACTAAAATGCATTATATTGGGAAAAGGGAAGAAATTGTTCAAATGAGAAGAGGAACTAGGGGCGGAGGAAGGAGAAAGGAAAGGGGGGGACAAGAAAAAAAAGAGAATAGAAGGAGAAAAAATGGAAACAATGCTTTTGTAAATAAGGAGGGGAAGAGGGGTTGAAGGGAGGGGAGGGGAATGGGAAAAAAGCAGCAAGATATATCATGTACAGAAAATTCCCTATGATGAACGTTATCATTATGTATATCTAAAACGTAGCACTAAATTAAATTTAAAGAAAAGAAAGCTGTCTGCAAAAAATCTATGGCAGTTATGGCACACACATGTCACACACTAGGGAGAGGTGGTTCATTGGTATTTGAATGAAACAAATAGCAAAACTGAGATTTTATCATGTGAGGAGAAATATATAATAGGATAAAACAGAAGTACCAGATATGAACTATTCATTACCAGCAGAATAACATTTTAGGGAGGATAACACTTAGGGAGCTGGAGGGAAACAACATAGAAATGGGTTCTAATAGGTTTTATATCTTTGAAAATTATTCAAAACAAGAGTTAAACTTAATGACTTTAAGGTATTTTCTGTGTCTAATTTTGATGATTATATGGGCTAGTAAATCAAAGCTATCTACATTTCATTCCGTGTACAGTATTCTTCTTAATATTTATGTTCCTTCCAAGGAATCATGGCAATTTACTCCTATTATTTACAGCATTGAATTTTTCCAACAAACATATTTCCAACAAACATACCTTGATCCAATGGGCATTTTACTATGAACTGGCCAGTAATGCAGAAGGAAACAACTAGAGATTTTAAAACTTAAAACTGCTTTAGAGTGCTGGATGCATAAAACATTTACCAAATTGTGGCATTTTTTTTTTAACTAAGAGAGAAAGGAAGAAAGAAAAGAAAAGAAGAAGGAAATTGAAACAAAAAGACTAATAAAAATTGTTGGCTGCCTTAGGAACTTGATACTTACAACCTAATGGTTTTCTGATTTTAAACTAGCCACTTAAATAATGAACTTTTTTAAAGATTAATATTTCTTAGTTGGCTTTTCTTTCCTATCCCAAATACCAGTAAAATTTGGTCACCTCATTACAGAGCTGATTAATTTTTAGGACTCCTTTCAAGTACTACCACCTTAGTTTGTTTTCCTATTTCCCTTTGGGGCTTTCAGATGAGACATGTTATGTTCTCTGTAGTCCCACTGCTTTTCTTCCTCTAAGGATTAAAATCAGAACGAGAAAAACTACAAAGTAGCTTTACTTTTCTTCTACGAAGACAACACACTATCAGACAAGTTTGTTCCTTTTGTGCTTATCAGAAGGTGCTCATTGTACAGAATCTGAACTCAACCTCCAGTCCAAAGGTTTTCTGTGAAGTGGCCATTTGCACACTGTGGAATGGACCCTTATCTGCCACTTGCATGTTTATAAACTCTAATGAGTTATTTAATTTCTGCGATTCAGTCTCTCCATTTGAAAAATAAAAGAACAGCAGCTCCTTAAATAGATATTATGGGAGAAAGCAAACATGCGGAAGAATGCTTTCCATCTGAGTGTTTGCTGTTATTACAAACTGCATCTGATTATGCAGATTCCTAGAAAAGACATAAGTCAACACTCCAAATACAATATACCAAGTCTATCATGGTGTTGCTTTCTTGTTCTCATTCATTTTTTTTTTTTGTCTGTGTAACATATTTTAATTCAGAGATGAATCTGCACTACTGTAATACAGGGACAATTTTTTCATCAATATCATGTGGATTTGTTTCTTTTCAGTCTCTATTAAAGTGATGTAAGAACTTCTTAGAGCCATTAAAACACTTAATAATAACCCTAGGCAAAACATTAAATAAAAGAACATATGATCCCAGTAAGAGCATTCAATTCAATGAAATTCATCCCATAAACTCAAACGCAGACAATACTATCTGCACAGGGAAATGAAATCAAGGCCGTGGTAGGGTTAGGGATTAACCTGAGAGTGTCTTTCATATACTATAATGTTTTAATTCCATCTGTCCAAAGTTTTATAATAGGAAAGGAAGTCCTATTATCATTGACAATGCCCTAAACAATAAAACAATCTTGAAGAAAAGAAGGCTCTCTGGGTCATTCTAGGCCAGAAGCTACTTAAACAGAGTGGAAGTATGGGAAGGGATGTAGAATTATTAAAGTGGAAATGCAAGGACGTTCTCATTGCTGAGGTCATAGGGAAAATAAGATATTTTGGTTGTGGAAAATTCCAACCCATTGCATCTATAGTTTTATTCTCCCTTTCTTGATTCTGCAAAATATTTGCTTCCCTGCCTGCCCTACCTCTCCATAGTTAACACGTGGAAAAGACTCTCTCAGCCAGGTCCATGCAAAGAGGCCCACAACTCCACACACGGTGCCCATCCGTAGGCAGATCTATATACAGGGATCAAATTGACTGCAGAATCAAGCTAATATTTTTAGATGTATTCACAGTCAATTCCAAAAGAAGTTACTAAAACAATTGGGTCACGCTTCAATTTCTTCAATAAGGTGTCCAAAATCATTATATTGACAGTTTTGATCTTTCCATTGTCTTAAAAAGATGATAAATGTTCTATTTGTAAGGAGCTGACTGAGAAATTAAGGCAAAATGTTATAGAGACAGGAGGCCTTCTTTATTTCCTTATCAACACTTAACCCACAAGGTAAATATATGGAATTGGCACATATCAAAATGTAGAATTCCAAATATTTCTCTAGATCTAGTTGTTCTCTATTCTAGGGACACTCGACCAAATTGGGTGTTATGGTTTGGATCTTAAATGTCCCCTAAAAGGGCTGAGGATTTAGCACAGTGGTTTCAGTGCTTGCCTTGCTAGCACAAGGCCCTGAGTTCGATCCCCAGCACCAAAAAAAAAAAAAAAGTCCCCTAAAAATAATGTGTTGAAGACTTCATCACCAGTTGATGGTGTAGTTGGGGGTAGTGGAAGCTGTAGGTGGAGTCCAGTGAAAGGAAATTATGTGATTGAGAGTGTGCCCTTGAAAGTGTTGTTGGTAGCCTGGTCCCTTCCTCTCTCTGTTTCCTGAGTTGGACAGCTCCTTTCCACCATGTGCTGACTCACCACAGGCTCCAAGTCATGGGGCCAAGTGGCCATGGAAAACCTTCAAAACCAAGAGCCAAGACGAACTTTTCCTTCTTATAAGTTGATTTTTTTTCAGTTGTTTTGTCACTTGATGGAAAGCTACCATAATGGGTTTCAATGATGTTCTCACAGAGACTTCCTAAGATATTTTCTACTTTTAGTGTTATATATTATGACCTAAGCATTTTTCTAAACCTGCTCAATCTAAATAATTATATCGTTATACTGGCAAGCAGTTAATATCACATAAAGAGCATATAATCTCTTTTAAATAACATACATGGCTTTTTTTGAAGCAGGTTCACATAATTTAGCTGGAGAAAAGACCTCTAGCTAGTAGTTAAGGAAGGAAAAAATAAATTAGACATTCAGACCAGAGAGAAAATTCTCCATATCTTTCACATGAGCAAAAATATTTCAGTGGCGAGTCTGGCAGAAAATGAAGCCAATTCAGTTTGAGCAATAAAGAAAATAAGTTTGGACATTTTAACTGGTATAAAAAAGGCATGAAGCTTAGATGATTAGTTCAGTTAGAACGTGATACTAACTGGACCGAAGTCATTCCTTGAATTAAATCCTTCATTTGCACTCCGGTGTCTGCAGGCTAAAAGCCAAATGAATGGCTTGTGAAGCCTTCCCTTGGCTGACTTGCCCTGCTTTCCTCTCTTGCCTCCTGTCTTCTCCTCCTTTTCCAGGCTTAAGGAAATACTTGAGCAAGGTTCACTCTGCAGCTGCCTGTGAATGCGGTACTCTCCGCCCTGACAGCTTCCCTCAACGCTTTCTCCGAGCTCCTGTCAGTTTCCTCTGGAGACTTGCCTGTAACCGCTCAGGACTCCCTTAGGCTACCTGCGGGTACTCATAATGCAGATTCCTCGCCCTCCCTAGGTCCTCTCACAAAACGCCGGGCTCTCTGAAGGCAGGGATTGTCTTTCATTTATTCAAAAAATACAAACACAGTGTTTGGAATCTAGCAGGTCTTCAAAAATTGACTAAATACATTTATTTTTGGACTGAATGAGTGGTCTAGTCAGCAAGTTTGAATTAGTCTAGTCAGCAGGTTGTAGTTCTAGAAAATGCCCAGTTTTCCTAATCCTGCTGACTGTCTTCTGAGAGATATCTTTGGTTACATGAGGAAACTGATGGCAGGTCAGCAGAAGCTCATGGCCATAAAGGGAAAAGGCAATTAAACTAAATTGTGGGTTGGGGAAAAAAATGGTATCAATAATGTCATTTTCCTTTTAAAAGGACAGCCACTTTTAGCTATCAAATAATTACAGGGTCTTTAACATGCTTGAGATATGACCATAAAGTAATGAAAAGATTTTAGTAAACAACACATGAAAGCCAGTGTCATTAACTTAAAGTCACACAGTTACAGATTACATTAAACAAACTGCTTTTATAACAATTATGACAATTGTAGTTTATAAACAATCCAATGAGTTACCAAACATGTATTTTCAGTTATCTCAAAATATTTGTACTTTTTTTTAAGAGGATAATTTATTTAAAAGTGGTGAAAAAGGGGGAAAGGGAGATGACAGCTACTCGACGAGTAGAAAGGATTCAAAAGAGAAATACTCGTGGGCCCTTCATTCTAGCCCCTTCTTATTGAGGTTTTTCCCTTGGGTTGGCCCTTGGAATCTGATTGGCTCTTGGGCTTGTCTGTCACCTCTGCCTTGATTTCCCTCAGCTCTGTGACCTTTGTCTTTTGGCAGAGGGCAGCAAAATATTTATACTTTTAAGAGTGTAATAATAATGCAAGTTTTTACTTGAGTAGAATAGATTCGTTGTGGAAGATATTACAATATATGAAAAGGCCAAAAAAGGAATGTATCAGAATGCTCTAATGAACTGGGTTTATTTCTCGGGATTCCAGGTTACTTTTAAGTATGCTGAATTTGAGTTTTCAAACCACAGTAAACTTGTTTTATAGGCAACTTTATTCCTACAATAGATTTAGCTCAGCCTCCCAAGACAATAGCATGTCAGAACTAAAAAATGTAGGGGCTAACTGTTGAAAAACTTGAATTACTAGCTTTTCCTGTTGGACTTAAACAGGTAGCCTCAAAGAGACAATAAAGCAGTTAATGAGAAAAGAAGATGTTTAAAGAATTAATTCCTGTCTAGTTCTAGTTTTCAAGTGGGAAAATAATTTAATGAAAAAGGCCTTAAATATATTTTCACCTGATGATGCATTTCCTTTTATTTTGGGTCTCTGCACCATTGTAGAAAACCAACCAACTTAGAAACAACTGGCCTATGGCTCCTGATCTCTTTTATCATTATGCAGTACCTATGCTCTAGATTGCTTCTCCTTTGGGCAATTAATATATCTTAAGGTAGAAAACCCTTTGCCATAAAGGCATGATGTGTAATAATGATTGATTATATGATGTGTAATAACCCTAAATTTTAAATTCCCCCCAAACTTTTGTGTTTGTAAATAGCACACCATCTGACATCTCAAGGTGGAAGGGAAAGACTATGACTACAACATAAGGTAAGTTTTATTTCATTTTCATTATTTTACTGCTTTGGTTCTTTTTTATCACTTGTTAGCAGGGATATTATTTTAAATGCTCACTTAGTTTTAATCCATAATATTAAAAGTTTAAATATTTCCACTGCCCTACTTGGAAGTACGTTATGTTGTTGTAGTTGTTTATGACTGATTAGTGGATCTAAATAAAGGTTAAAATACTAGGAAACAGAGAAATAGTCTTCAGTCTGTCTCTTCTGGGCAAAGATAATAGTATTTTTGCCAGGGATGTATGAAGCTTCTTTGAGTCCTAAAATTCTTCCTCTAATACAGTCATAAGCATTCAAAGTCACAGATAATACACAATCATGTTTATACACAATATATTTTTGTGGCCCCAAATGGAGAGATTAGTCTAGCTGTTCACCAAACAAAAGGCTGTTCTATTTTTAATCCTTAACTCATTTGTTTCTTTCAAAAGTACTCTTCTATTTAAATTTGTTACAATCCTCCATTGCAACAAAATCCTATTATCATAAATCCTCCCCTACTGCTGGCTGCCACCTCGAGTACAGCAGATAATGTGTGCTCTTATGCATTGCATAACCCCATGTGGTTTCCACAGTGAGGCAAGCATCTCACAGGGCTGCATGGGGGTGCTTCGGAAGCATGGGGAGCTCTGAGCCCCACTGGGTGGGCAAACTCAAACAGTTGTAATACAGGTATTCATCATGTGGCTGCCACCAGAAAGTGGGGTTGGCAACAGGCAAGAGGTAAAATGACAGCAAGTCACAGAGCTCATTAGTTTAGCTTACTGGATACGGATAAAATCTCAGGAAGTTCTTATTCCCCTCAATTTTACAATCCAAGTAATGTGCTGGCTTTTCAAATAGTATCGTTTGTATTAACTCAATTTTACCATTGATTGTTTCTCCTGATATTAAACAAATCTGATGGCTACTCTTCCCACCACTGTAGGTGTTTATTTAAGGAACACATTTTCCACTGCCTGGTCTCCATTTTACAGCTTTACTGGAGCATTCTCATGTCAACCAAGCCCCCTGGGCTTTTAAAAGTGATGAATCCTAAAAGATGTTTTCCCCACAGAAACCACAAGGTAAATGTAACAAGTAATCAATCTTCTGAGCAGCAATCAGGCAACCACTTAACGAACATACTACACAAACAAAATAATTAATCTAAGCACTGTCCCGAATAGTAATTAATCTAAATCGGCTCCAAGCGATGTGTTTGTTCACTGTACACTATTTTGCTTTATAGTTTTCATAGTTAAAGGTGTCAGAGATGGTACAGATGTGTTAACCAGTTTAAAAGAATACTAATTTCAAGAGACACAAATGTGTGACACAAATATTTATGCAGGGTGGGATGTTCATCCCTTTGTTTGCCGACAGGAACAACACATCAGTGTCAGAGGAAAACAAAAAAGAACAAATGCTTTGAAGTGAAAGAGGGAATAATCAGGTTGGCCATTACAGGTCTGAGACAATTAAAATAGGATCCAGACCAATAATTACCTTCTGGGTAAAGGTGAGTAAACTTAATTATAAATGCCCCCATAATGAAAATAAAGTGAAAAGAAAAATAGAGTCAAAAAAATACTCTTCTCTGAGATCTGTGACACACAAGTCAAGTAAAAGAGCTGTTTGACTGTTGTGGGGAAAGGGCTCATGTGGGAGCTAATTTTGACAATTTCAAATAATTCCTTCTTAGTAGCTGTTTCTTTTTTGGATCCTGGATTTAACAACTTTAAATGTTAGTTAACTCTTATCATTGAACTCTACTTTATGTCACGGAGACCAAATCTTTATTGCAGGGTGGCTGTAGCCAACAAGTAAAAATGAGTTACCAAATTGCACTTACAGCTGAAAGCTGGCTCAAGAGTATAATATACAGTGGCATTCAGCCTCAATTTAGGTCAGACCCTCCTGAGTAACAGGCACTTTCTCTATACTGTTTTTAAGTCATAGAAACTGAGTGAGAAGACTGTCAGTATTTTAGGCTTGTTTTGGAAAATATCCGTGAAATTGAGATTGCGAGTTTCAAAATGCTTAGTTATAAAAAGTTTCCCTTGGCATCTTTTAGTTATTGGATGGGAAAAGGGAGGAAAGAGAGGAGGAATTCTAGAAACTCTGATCTTTTCTTACTGTAAATGTGATGAGCGAATGTGTGCCCATTTTGTGTGTCTGCATAGTACTGAGGTCATATTTTCCATCTGTTGGCTGTATGGGGGACTTGCCCAGGTGGTCACATTGGTACCACATCAAGAAATCTCTTTAACCACAGAGAGCAGAAACGGGAGTGGATACATTAGCCAGAGAATGAAATCATAGTCTGGTCAGAGCCAGAAAAATACCTAAATTTGGAATTCAACAAACAAAAGACTGTGTTTGTTGATTATGGAGAGCTCTGAACTCCATGCAAGATCAGTGTTTTAGCCAAAAACTAACAAACAAAAAAAACCAAGAACCATGTGCAAGAAGAGTTTGGGTAAACAGCAAAGCTGAACAGAGAAAGTGAAAAAGTTGATCTGCTAAGACAGTAAGAGTAAAGGCCCAAACACAGACAAGAGAGCATGAGATAATCTAGACCTGGAAGAAGTGTTGGTCTAACCTCAGAGTTGCCCTCAGAGTAGCCCAACTGTCTCCAGCCATCTGCAATTTCCTGCTCCTACATGTTGTTGTGATTACTTGTTGGATCCATTTAGTAAACACAGCGCTTACCTACACTGGTTGTTATGACTTTCAATACAACATTTCTTGAGTTAAAATAGCAATGAATCACTACTTGGTAATTTTCTATTTGAAAAAATCTGAGAACAGGCATACAAATGATTATGTAGCAAATTAGATAATAGGTTTAAAAAGAACAAATTTTCATGGACCATCTGTAAAAGATTCCATATGAAAGGGGATGTCAACGATGATTTTAATTTGGGTTGGGGAAAATCAACCAAAATAGCATTTATACAAATGCTTCCTGCGAGAGTTTGGGTTTTCAGTGTCCCCCGAAGGCCTGTGTGTTAAAGACTAGGGCCCTACCCTGCATCACTGCTGGGAGGTGGAGAGCACAAGGAGGTAGATCTGTGGAGGAAGTCAGTCACTGGGTGGTGCCCTTGGAGGGGGCACTAGGCCCCTGGCCCCTTGCTGCATCTTTGTTTCGTGGTTGCTGTGAAAGCAGCTCCTCTGCAGTGTGTTCCTGCCATAGTATTTTATGCCACCATAGACCCAAAACACCAGGACCAAGAACCATGGACTGAAACCTCTAAAACGATGAGAGAAGAACAAAACAAAATAAAACCCCCTAAATATTTCTCCCTTTTAAATTTTTTGCTGTTGTTGCTGTTATCTCAGATATTTTGTTACAGCAATGGAACGCTGACTTGCACACTTACTACAAGGCAGGTAGTCCTGGAGTTTTCTAAACTTTTTTTTTTTTTTTTGTGGTGCTAAGGGGATTAAATTCAGAGTGCTCACACTATTTTGCAGCCTTTTCTTTATATCCTACATCCTCAGCTTTTTCTTTCTTTTTTATTTTGAGATAGGGTCTTGCTAAGTCCCTCCATTACCCATGCTGGGACAGAACTTGCCACCCTCCTGTCTCAACCTCCCAGAATGCTGGAATTATAGGAATGCACCACCATGACTGCTCAAATAGATACTATCTTGTCTTCAGTATGTTGATGAGTTGTGGAGCTAAGGCACTGGCTGGGGAGTGGAAAGACAGGGCAGATCCTAGAGATAGGAAGGTGAGCAATCCTCAGGAATGTTAACTAAATTGGTAACCAGATGCTACAGTAAACTGAGCTGTTTCTGAGATTACAAGCCTGTGGGACTTTGAGAATGGTGATTGCAATAAAAAGGCTAAAAACCAAAAAGAGGAATCTGACTAGAATGCAAGTGGACAGGTAAAGAGTGTAAGGGGAGAGAGAGGTGCAATTAAATGAGTTTCACAAAGTGTATTCAAGGGCTCGAACAAATAAAAATATTTACTCATCAAAAAAGGTTCTATTTTGCACAATTCATCCTTTTCAGTAAGATATGCATATAGGAGAGCTATTTTAATAAGATTTCTGTTTAAAGTTGGTTTTTAAAAGTTTTGGCACTTAGATAAAACCATCAACTAGAAAATCTAATCATCCAGAACATATTCTTTTCCCAGTGATTTTGGATTATTTGAAGCATAACTGCATGAAATTTCTTCATTGTAGTCTTTTAACATTTTTCCTTGAAATGTAATCCTGCATGATTGAAGACGCTAAATGATGTAAAGAATAACATCAGGATAACTATGTATTAAAATAAGTTTTATCCATAAAGTATGGATACTTTATTTTAATAAATAAAGATTTGCCAATGGAATCAGGCCCTCTAAAGGGGACAGGGTCATGCTTCCCAGGTCCAGAACCAACATGCACATCCCAACAGCTGCTTTCAGCTGCAGCAGCTTTGGTCTAGGTCACTTTGCCAGCCCGGAAGCAGTTCACATCAAATGTTCAGGTCTCTGAATACCTGCTCTCATGCCTGGATTATGGACACCTCTGGAGCGAAAATACAAAGTTACTGCATTTCAATGTCTTTCCCCTTTTCTCCTGTACAGTGCTACTTCTTCTTTTTTTTTTTTTTTTTTGTGGAGGGTAGCTGGGGATTGAACTCAAGGCCTTGGGCTTGCCAGGCAAGCGTTCTACCACTGAGCTAAATCCCAAGCCCTACAGGGCCACTTCTTGAAAACATTCTGGATTACCTTCCCGGGTGCAAACCTCAGAGTGTCACGGTATGTTTCACAGGAACGCATCTGCCACACCTGCCTTGTGTATCACACCCTGATCAGTCCCAACTCCATCCCCGCCACAAGAACCACCATCCTAAATTTGGTGTCTGTCACTCCTGTATAGTCCTTTATATTTTTACGCCAGGAAGTGTCAATGTTCTCCATTTTTTCAAAAGCCAACATTCTTATCATCTTATCAATTTGGAAACTTCCTTGGTAAAAATAATGGCTGAGTTAAATCTATGAATAGATCAAAAATCTGGACATATGTCTCAAGGTATAAATTTGTGCCAGTGAAGATTTAGTCAAAGATGGTAGGTGAATTGAGATGGAAAAATTCATTTTGGAAGTTTATATATATAACAAGGAAAGCACTTCTTTCCACCCACAACATGTGCCAGAGTTTGTCTCCATGAGAAAGGACAATGAAGCTAACTTGACTTATAAAAGATTTATGTATTAGTACCTGCTCTTCTCCCATACGGAAATCAGTATGGAAGTTCCCCTGAAAAATAAAACTAGAAATTCCGTTTACTCTAACTGTTCTCCTTCCATTTTTCTGAATGAGTTAAAGACATCATATTACAGTGATACATGCATACATGTTTATAGCAGCACAACTCATAATAGCTATATCTTGGAAGCAGTCTATATGTCCATTAACAGATGAATATATAAATAAAATGTGGTATTTATAAGCAATGGAGTACTACTCTGCTGTAAAGAAGGATAAACTTATTCGTAGCAAAATGAATGTACCTAGAGATCATAGTGTTAAGCGAAAATAAATCAGACACACAAGCTTAAATGTTGTATGATTTCTCTTAGATGAGAAACCCAAAAATAAGAATAAAGAGCAAAATAAAAGATAGGTAATAGGAAATAGGGAGATAGATGTCTCAAAATAGAAAGGAGATCAAGAGATGGAGGGAAGAAGGAGAGGGGAGGGAAAGGGATGAAAAAAGGAATTAAGATGTGTTATGTACATGTACCAGTTCCACACGAGGAAAGTAAACATAATTTACTGCAAACATGTCCTAATAAAAAAAGAAGTGACACAAAGAAACAATACAGGAATACTTATTGTGATAACATTTCTCAACGTGTACCTCATGGATTATTAGTTCCAGGGTATAGTCATGACATTTTTATTATACCGAAAAAGTCTTAGCAGTCGGATACATTTGTAAAAGTCTTAAATCAGATGATATAAAATAAGTTCATTTTCTCAGGAATGTATGAAGTCTTTCATGTGTTAATAAAGTGGATTTTCAAGAAGATATTTTTTATAGTTCTCTACGAACTCATTTGAATACAGACTCCTTTCGAATGGTGATCTCATCAAAATAATACATTCAGTGGACATCTACCTTTGGGAATAATGTAAGTAGTAATTTCCTAGGAAATATCCAAGTACAAATGCAGCACCCCAGATTGATCTTCACATATCAAACAATATATTTAAAGCTTTAATAAAATAAACCAGGCGCACCCTTAAGATTTTATAAGAAGTTAGATACATGCACAAGTATCCCCATGAAAGGAAAATGTGAAATTCAGCACTTTGGACATGAAGAAACACTCTCTTTCATTTTTAACACTCTCCTGGACTTGAGATGTGATCAGAATAAGAAAGCTGAAGAATAACTGACAGGTTAATAAAATTGCTGATATTGTGATTGTCATTAGAGATTCAGCAAACTCAGTTTGATAACCAAAGCAATGAAAACGCTTGTCTTAAATCACAGAAGACTTGAGGACAAGTGGGCAGTGAAGGTAATATGTAATCCCAGTTCTTAAGTAAGGTTAACTCTTTATTACCTTCCATGACTGCTGCAGAGCCGAATCTGTAAAGGCAGCTGAGGACTTCATACTTTATCAAACCAAAACTGGCTTTGCCACCTGCTCTTTCCCTATGGGCAATCGAAAAAAAATTTTCTATTATAAAGCGAACTTCTCAGTAAGTATATGATGTTGCCTCTGACTCTCACTGAAATGATTATGAAAAATCTTCTCCATTATTATTCCAGAGTCAAGACCCTGCATAGACATATCTGATTAACCAACTCCAGGTCATAGGATTGAGTCCTATGTGTCATGAAGCCTTAAAACATTTCATTTCCCATTCTTGATTTCTGTATTTGGAAACGAGGTACTATATTTGCATAGAACTCTACAGAGCAAGAGTTTTCCTTTTAATAAAGACATGCTGGCAACAGTGTAGCTAAAAGAGATAGACCACTACAGTGGCAGGGAACCATTCCGAGTGACGACCCCTAACTCTAGAGTCTGTAAAACTGAACTAAAGAAACAGCTGCAAATGGTGTGGTTGAGGCACTACATCATCTCAGCAACTGCGTCATGGAGCCCCAGCCTCTGACTTCTTTGTTTGGGCTACGCTTGGAAAAGTGGGTGTCAGACCGAGCAGAGAAGAGCTGAGCTTCTGCATGGGGACCACAGCCGTGACCCTTGATCCACGTGATGTTGACGCCCTTTCTCTTGTAAGAAGAGTCGTTTGTTAGGAACGAGTAAGATCCTCTTGTTTATACAGCAAGTGGTCAGTACTGCTACACTGACATTCAAGAAACTAATAAAAAAGGGCAGACAGTGTGATCTGGAGGGAAGGGGAAAGAATAATCATTAGGACTAGGATCCAATCCCACAGCACCCAGGCAGAAATTGTAAGAGGAAGTTCATGTTTCTTGGCACAGATCCGTCTAGAAATCGCAGCCACACGAAAAGGTACTATGATTATATAAGTACACGAATTACCTCATTTAATCCTTCCAACAGTTAGATGAGGTGGATATTATTATTATGCCTGCTTCATAAAAGTTCAGTTTTAGGTATTTTTTTTTTAATTTTAGGTATTTTAAGTAACCTGCCCAAAGCCATACAGTTCATGGCTGAAGCAGCCTGGCTCTACATGATTCTCTTGGTATGTTTCTGTCCCACTCGTGGTTTTGTGACCTCATTTTTACATATGACTGAATGAGAAAGACAAAGAAAAGATCAGTTAACTAAGTAATAATTCTTTCTAGGTAGGATGGTGAGTGCTGTAGTGCTGTGGCTAATGGCATGACAGTTCCCACTTAGTATTCAGGAAAGGACCAGTGGCCCGTGCAGATGGAGACCCTCCGGTATAGAATTTTTCCTGTGGAGAATTGCGTGTTGGCTTCTTCCACCAGAGCCGCTCAGTGGTCTCCTGAATTTTACCACAGTGAAAAATCGAGCAGAAAGGCAGCCTTATTTCCAAATTCACTGGCTTTCCAGGGTGACAGCCACATCAATAAAGCCACGGAGAAGTGGCAGAAAATGTGACAGGTCTTTCTAGGAATAGCCCAGTGGCTGGCTGAAAGGTATAATTCTCACCAAGAAAAGAAGCACGAAACAAGTTTTACAATTTACGTGTGGGTGTTGTGTAATATGAAATATTAAACTTACTACAGAGATACACTTACCCCTTTTATAAAATGGATCATGGATTTTTATAAGAGTCACTGCAAAGCTTCTATCAGTAGCTAGCTTGCTATATTTAAAATTTTTTTTCTAGAACTTATTATGCAGGAGCTCTGAGATAGCAAAATTTAAGACTTCAGAATTAGTAGCTACTGCAATAAAACTTAAGTATAAATAAAAATACTTTTTAAATTATATACATATTACAAAACATAGGGTAGATGAAAAAATCGAATTTAAACTACACCTCTCAAGTTTATGAATTGAGGTTTAGATACATTTCTCCTTTGTAAAACAGGGATTAATAAATTATAATAGTATAACTTTATGAACAGTTGCATTTACACTCTCATTTCCTGCAAGGACCCTTTTTGGCTTAAACAAAGAGAACAAAACTCTAATGTAGACTTACTGAAATTAGGCTTTTTACAAATGTATTGAATGTGTCTCGTGCAGTAGAAGAAGTTGTAGGCTAGGTATTACCATTCCTGTTGTATGAATGAGAAAACAGTGACCTAGTATTAGAAGATAGTTTACTCAAAAGCACACTGGTGATAACATGTGACAAGCCATTCCAACCCTGATTTGCCTATGACAATTATTTCCTACTTGCTTCTTATCCCTTTCTACATATAATAAGTGCAATAAAATATTTTCCTAGAGTAACACTCTGTAAATCATTCTAATACTGTAGCATCAAATGAGAGCAAGAAACTGTATGGATTACAAGCAATGGTAAAAATCAACACAATAAATGTTAATGAAAAGAAATATACACAAATGGTGAAAAGCAAATTAAACTTGAAAAATCATTTCAATTTAAAAACTAAACAGCAGCAGTAAGAACAGAGACTTTTTTTTCCTTATAATAGCCAAATAAGCTGATGGCTCATTTCATTGTGAAGCAATATTCTGATTTTTCTTCTAAAGCTGGAAGTGCCTATGTACCAGAATGAGAAAAATACTTACACTTATGTAAACTGCAGTGGTAAATTATGCATGCTCAATTAATCCCCAAGTATAGCCTTGGGTTTGCTTAGGGTTCCTGAGGCATAAAAAGCAGGTGCCATGATGATCATTTATCAACCTCCAGATTTTTAGTGATCTATTCAGATTAGGCTGATTCTGTAGGAAAGGTTCACTGTTTAAAAGGAACCGCACAGATAAATTCCTGCAGCGCCCCCTCCCCACCATGCAATTCATTATGGAGCTCCTTGGACGTGAGAGATGAATACTTCTGGCTCTTTTCTGATACAGTTCGGAGAAAGTACTGTTAGCTCACAAATCCAGCCCACAATAAATCTTCTTTATTTACTGTCCACCTGGCTGTGGCTCTATCAGTATCAGCAGGAGAAAAGATAAAATCTTATCAGTGAACTGCGCTGACGCCAGATGCAGTTTCCCTTTAGGGACTTGGGGGTCTGTGAATCGTACACCAGTTGTGTCTGGCTCCCAAGTGACAGCTAAATTTTCCAGCTCAAGGTGCAGCAGCAAACATGTGTCATTTAACTAGAGGTCTTGCCGTCCTCTCCACACTCTTCACCTGGTCAGAAGCTCTGTGACTGACAGAGAGAGAGAGAGAGAGAGAGAGAGAGAGAGAGAGAGAGACAGACAGACAGACAGACAGACAGACAGACTTGAACCCAGAGGGGAAGGGGAGAAACAAGGAAAGGAACCCCAAAATATAACAATACACAAAATTACTGAAAGAATGGGTCTCTTATTCTGTAAGAAAGTGAAAACAGAACTCGAGAATGGAAAAACTCAGCACTCTAACACAAGCTGGCACAATGGCAGTGTCTGTGTTAGAAAATGAAGGGGGCCTATTATTTCTAAGACAGCAGCACTGGCTTGTATGGAGCAGCAGATGTGGGGACATAATACAGGACACCTCACGTGGAACAGCGATGGGCACTGGGAGGGGAAACCAAATTGTTCAACTTGCTAATTGTTCAGCATTGTGTGTTTTGGAAGTTAGAGACAATCTGAGGGGAAAAGAAATAGTTCCAATTTTTAAGCTTCATCTATTTTCGTAGTACTTTTGTCTCCATAAAATTATTAAATGTAGACGACATTAATGTGCTTATTTATGGAATCATGATTTTATAAAAGAAATATTTAAAAATAAACAACAGGCAATTTAACTATGACGTTGCTGACCTATGTATTACTTGCAGTAAGTGTAGTTTTTAAATGTATTTATTGTACCAACATGTTTTAATTTGCTGGTGATTATCATCATGGATTGGAAGATTGTTGACTGCTGAATAGTTAATTTACTTTTAAGCTTCTTAGTAATAAAATAACAAACTAGTTAGCTTTTCATTTAAAAATAAAGCCAATGCTTCCTATCTTGTTATATCATCATCTGTACTTTGCTAATCATGTCTAGTTTTGGTGAAATTAGAATGTAAGTAATATATTTAAAGAGTAAAGGTATTAGGAGCTGAATAGCTCTTTCTCTTTGTATATCTATGCCTATATTAAAATTATTTAAGTACAAATGATCAAAAGGGAAAAAATCTTTTATTTTATTGACAGATTTCTCCTTCTTCAAAAATGGTATTACCAATTCATTGTGTATTTCATTCAAATATATTCTACGAGATACACACACACACACACATACATATATATATATAGTACATATATAAATGTATGTGAATGCAGGGAGTAAAAAAAGCACTCAACAGTGAGGGTTCTCTGTTTTGCTTTTCATTCAGTATGTCTTGTATTTGATGTTTTAAACTGGCAAATAGAATACCATTTTAAGGATGTACCATGATATATTTAATTAGTCCCTACTCATGTTCATTTAAATTATTCTCAGTCATTTTCAAGCTTAACACATTTTTAAAGCTAACTTTTGGGTCACTTTCCCTCTTCCGAAACTTACTGCTTTTTCTAGAAATGTTCAAATTCAGCAGCAGACGTTACAAGGATAAAGTCTGCAGAGGAATAGCTGCTAAAGCTACTAGGAGAAACGTACCACACGGAATATAAATGTGGGCAAAAAATATTTTGTATAATTTTTCAAAGGAATAAAAGTCAAGTTCACAAGTTATGAGGATTTTCAACAAACCCCTTGATGCTCTGATCAAGCCTTAGAAATTTAAATCAGAAACCCTCTGGCAACCTTCCCTCTAAGTAATCAAAAGCTCGCTTTCCCTGTCTATGACATACTGACATATAGTAACCTCTTATTCCAAGGAGTTATTTTTTCTCAAACGAGCTTTTCGTTATTTTGTTCCCTGGTTGCATTTAATCCTTCAGTGCAAATTCCATCCCTCCTCCTTTAATTTGAAACCCAACAGAACAGGCAGTTCGAAGCCTGCATGTACTCACTGTAGCAGCTCAGTGAGATCCAGCCACAGCATTAGGAGATGAGGGAGCCAAAGGGACAGAAGAAAATGATCTTTTGTTCTCTACGGCAAGCAAGTGCTTTTGCTCATTTTAAGCAACTACCTTGTAAGTGCAGAGCAAGGTTAGGATCAGAGTAAGTCTAGGTATGTTCCTCTTGCGGAGCACAAGTATGGGAAAGGTGGGCTGGTTTGCTCTTTTACTGAATACACCGTACATGATATTATCCGGGATTCTATAAAGCCCACAAACTGATCTGCTTCCATTACACTATTTAATACAACCGTGTGGCAGGCAGAGTTTCTGTTACCGCAAATTTCGAAAGCATCTGAGTGAGGTGGCATATTGGGATGTTCTTCACTGAATTTTCTTTTGCCATATATGCATATACATCAAAATATATTCTAAAAAGTCCATGAGCACAGTGATGCGAGGTCACAAGATTTTTAAGTCAGTTCAAGATTTTAAAGACAATTACATGAATTCCTTCCTTTTGCTCTGAAATATGTCCCTTGTGTCAAATTATCCTCTAAATTGAGTCAAGCAATTAGACAAATTCATTAAAAGATAACGTAGTAGGCATACTCTTAGACACTTTCCTTGAGGGAACAGGGTGAGTATTCCAGAGGGACAAACTGGGGTACAACGACTGGCTTTTTGTCCTGTTTCAGTGTTGTTTTTTGTTTTTTTTTTTTTTTCTCAGAGCATGCAAGGCTTGGTGTTGGGCTCTCCAAGCTACTTTTATGAGGGCTACAAGGTTTTGGTTTGCGGTTTGTTTATTCTTAGCCTCTTTGCTGATGTCTTGTTACAAAGTGAGATTCAGTTGTACTTGGAGGTTCTTTGTGCAGAACATTAACTAAAAGCCTTTTCTTTTCTGCATGGTAAACACTGCTTCTTCTTTTCCATTTACACCCAATTTTGCTGTTCCAGGAGGTCTCCTGTCTAGGAACCCATTAGTAATGTATCAAAAGAGCAAATGTCATTATTCAGGAAGCCAAGGGAACTATTTTGCACTTGATTCTGGTTCTGATAGCATTACTATTGATTTAGTATTCTCTAGCATGACATGGGCTAGACACAACAGAACACTGTTTTTCTTTTTGAACTGTCAATCACAAATGATCCAAGGTTTCCAAAATATTTGAGCACGACAGTAGAAGGCCCCTTTCATAGCCTGACAATTAAACTCGATCTGTAATTCCCTGATCCCAAAAGATTCAATGAGTAGTTGTTTCATTAATACTAAAAAAGAAATGTTCTTAATCAAGAAATCTCAGTAGCTACTTCGAAACCCTCTGGAGTAAATGAGCAAAAACAGAAAAAAAATTATAAGAAAATAATGTAATTAAAACTTTAAAAATATCAAATCGAAAGTGATGTAAAGTTACTTATTTTGGACCTATTATCTGCCCAAAGAAGAAAATAAGAACACTCAGGGTAGGTGAATTGAAGTTATTTCATATAATTCCTAAGTACCTGAGAAACTGAGGGATTTTTCTAGTATGCAGTAGTGAGCTTACTTTTTAAGAAATATTTTATTTAGTTAAATATACATCAATTTCCCATATTAAAAAAGTGTTTATACTGTATGTAGTTTGTTCATCCTTGTTTATGAACTGAACAATGAAAATAAAATTAGACTCATGAAAAGCAAATAGTTCGGCTTTAAAAGCATTATAATGTTTTACAAATATTAAGAATCTGCAGAAGAATCTACACATATTTTGGCAAAAGCAGTTTTATGAAATACCTACAAAATGCTGTGCCAAGGCATTGCCAAACAGAGGAGACAATTTGACCTAAGTCTAAGCTCAGCTGCTGCTCATGTACGGCCAGAGGAAGCCACCCAGACGCCCACTCCTCCCTCAGGCTTGAAGATGACCTCCTCAGACATCCTGGGGGACAAGATCAGATGAAAAAGCTTAGGAGTTAAGCAGCTTGAGTTCAGCTACTGACTCTGCCACTGTTTACTGCTAGTGAAAAATGACAGCTAAAACTGCATTTCCCAATCTGTAAATGCGAGGCTCCTCCGTTCCACATGAAAGAGGCAGAAAAATCCCCTCTCAAGTGCTTATGAGTGGGGTTTGGGGATATAGCTTAGTGGTAGCTCTAAGTTCCACTAAGAACTTAGAGCTCTGAGTTCGATCCCCAGCCCCAAAAAAAGGCAGAGGGCTTATGAGCAAAGTTAAATCATTACACTAGAAAAATTTGACTGTCCTCGCTGCAATAACAAAGGAACAAACAAGCAAATTTGTAATAGTTGTTTTATGATTGCTTCTGGAGATTAATTGGATTATTTTTATTAGTATATGCGTGCAATCTATAATGATTATTCATTGTGTAGATACATGTACATAACACATCTTAATGCTTCTTTTCATGAACTTTCTCTTCAGTTTCTTCACCTTCCTCCATTTCAAAGGGGCCCGTTACCTATTATCTATCTTTCATTTTGCTCTTTAATTATACTTTGGCTGTCCATATAAGAAAAATCATGTAATATTTAAGTTTCTGTGTCTGATTTATTTCACTTAACATTATGGTCTCAAGATGCATCCATTTTCCTACAAATGATTCAAGTTTATCCTTCTTTATGGAAGAGTAGTGCTCCATTTATAAATACCACATTTTCTTCAGCCATTTATCTGCTGGTGGACATATAGGCCACTTCCAACATCTGGCTATTCTGAGTTGTGCTGCTATAAATACACATACGCATGTATCACTGTAATAGGATGTCTTTACCTCTTTTGGAAAGATACTTAGAGAGGAATAGCTGAGTAAAATGGAATTTCTAGTTTCAGTTTTTTGAGGACTCTTCATATTGATTCTCATGTGGTTGTACTAGTTTACAACCCACCAACAATGCAGAAAGGTTCTTTTCCTCCCACAACCTCACCAGCAATTGTTATTTTTATTTCTTGATGATAGCCATTTTTTCTGGAGTAAGTCTCTGTGTTGTTTTAATTTGCATTTTTCTAATGGCCAGGGAAGTTGAACATTTTTTCATGTATTTATTGACCATCTGTATTTCCTCTAAGAAGACTCTATGCATTTCAGTTGCCCATTTTTGATCAGGTCTCTTATGGGGGGGTTCTAATTGCTCGTTTCTCTCTATATTCTCAATATCAGTCATCTGCTGAGGTATAGCTGGCAGAAGTATTTTTTCCCATTCTGTAGGTTGTCTCTTCACTCTGCCGGTTGTTTCCTCTGCTGTGCAGGAGCTTTTTAATTTGTTGATTCTTACTGTTATTTCTTGGGCAACTGAGGTTGCGTTCAGAAAGCCCTTGCCCACGCCTATGTCTTCAAGAGTTTTACCTATTTCATCTTCTAGCAGGTTGTTTCTGTTTTAACATTTAGATCTTTAATGCATTTTTGTTTTAGTTTTGTACATAGTGAGAGATACGGGTCTAGATTCCATCTTGTGCATGCAGACAGCCAGTTTTCCCAGCACCATTTGTCAGAGAGACTATCTTTTCTCTAGTATATGTTTTTGGCCATTTTGTCAAACATCACATTGGCTAAATGTGTCTGTGGTTGTTTCTGCATCCTCTGTTCTATTCCGTTCATGTCTGTTTCTCTTTTTTCATTTTTATTAGTACATGTTTGCGGTACGTAATGATTACATTCATTGTGGGGAATTTCTCTACTGTACTGTCATATCCCACAAACTTTGGATCACTACTGTGGGATAGAACTTCCTGCGTGAATGGAACTGCTCTGTTTCTACAGTGACCAACGTGGGAGCTATCAGTAGTCACATCACTACTGAGCATTTGACATATGAGAGTTCATGTGAGGATCTGAGTGTTTCATTTTTTTGGTAATTCTAATTAACTCAGATTTTAATATCTAGTGACCATACTGTGGTGCAGAATGATTTTAGCCTAGTACTTCTTACGCTAGACTGTTTCTCTCATGACTTACTTCGTACTGGGCTCCACCTCCACTCTCAGGAGTCTTTTTTTTTTCCTTTAGTCATCCGTCCCACACTGCTGTGTTAAGCTACTGTGCCCTACACTCCACCTCTAACCTCACCCGACAGGCACGTTGCCCATGGCCTCCTGTCCTTTCTCGAGTCCCACTGCACAGAATGGCTCCCAAGGTCACACATTGCCCACACCAGTGTCTGTTAGACTTAGCACAGATATTGAGTTCTCTGTGGTTGAATTTTGATCTACACAAAATTCATCACTTTCAGAAGGATAAGGTGTCACTCTCTGCACTAGAGTTAATGTTCCTTTGAAAAATGGACTTACTACTCTTGGATCAAGAATGGCAAGTAGGTACAATTTCAGGTGTTAATTCCAAAAATTCAGTATAATAACATGGAGTACTTCTGACTTGAAATTCCCATGTAGCCACTGAGCAAGAGCATAGCGATGGCAGGACAGGCAAGAAGAGCCTGACTGAAGCTGCTGTTTTTGATCTCTAGTTTTCAAGGCTGATTATTCTCTGGCTAGGTTTTATTTTTGGGGAAAGGGGGTATGACACCACATTAAAGACACTCATGAAAGGGGACTTCTAGAACCGCTTCCTAAAGTCGCAGGAATGATGGGATAAGTATGTTTGAAGTGAGGAAGATGGTTGGGAGTGGGATTAAAGGCAACGCATCTTTTACTCTAACAGTTTTTAAAAATTAAATATTCACCATATTTTTGAGCACACTATGTATGACCTTTTCTTCCACATTAATAATTTAAATATTCAATTTTGAGGGATAATTTCAGTAGACATAGAATTATAGGTTGGTATTTTTTTCATCCTACATGTTATTTCAATCCATGCTCCTTTGGCTTGTATGATATCTGACCAGAAATCCACAGTAATTATTACACTTTTTCCTCTATAAGTAAGACATTTCTTCTCTTTGGATTCTTGCAATATTGTCTCTGTTTCTGATTTTCTGCAGTTTGAATATGATATTCCTAGATGTGGGTGTGTATAACATATACATAAGCGTCTTTATTTTTGTCTTCTTTTTTGATTTGAGAGTCTGTGTCTTGTAGCTTTTTCAGCTATGATCTACTCTTGTTATGCTGGGGCCACTTAGTAGGGTGGCAGAATAGAGGAGAGGAGGGAATTCTGTCACTTTATGGTTAAATCTCAACATATTCATGGACCCTTGTCTCCCACCTGTAATCTTCCTCAGGTTACACCAAAGCACAGCTAATTTCCTCCATCTTCTTATATTCTTCACTGGCTGGAACATTACTCATGTATTTCCTTGGATTATGCAACTCCTGTCCTATTTGTCCCCATTTGATGAGATCGACTGGTTGTGGGGTGGCCCTGGAGGGGAAGAAATATTCATTCCACAGCTGAAAATGAAATCGGTAACACTGGCAAGTAAGTCTTTGCTATGGAAAAGGCTCTGGGCATATTTTATCATAATTCCTTCCATCTAGAGCAACGACAGTATCTTCACTATGAGAACCTAATGGGGTTCCAGCAGGTAAAGCATGTGAAGTTATGGGGGTCCCTCTGAGGCTGAGGTTCCCCAAAACTTCTTATATGCCTGCATATATTCAGCATCGAACAACTCATCCAAATTATCACTGACACTGTCCTACCAGTATATGGTTCTAGCTTTTGGACTCCAGGTGCATAAATTTTGGACTCCAGGTTGCTTCTCTGAAGGTTCTTGTCTTTTCAGAATTTTGGGTGGTTATTTTCCTTGAAACTTCTTCTCTGATGGGCCCAAGAAAAGTCACTGATTTTTAGTTTTCCTAGGTTTTCTTTTCATAAGAACAAAAGTGATGACTTCCAGGCCCTTCCTATGTCAGAACCGAGACCAGAAGGCCCAGAGAAGGCTTTTTGAGGTCAGACAGAGTTTGAGTTTTACTCTTGTTGTTAGTAGCTATGCAAGCCTGGGAAAATTACCTACACTTTTAAGTCCCCGGTTGCTGCATTGTAAAATTGGAATAATTATAAGAAGCTTAAATTAGATAAAGCATTGCATCACACTGGATCTAGCACATGAGATGTGCTCAATAAAGTTAGCTGCTGTTATTTCCCAAGGGTCATTTTCATTTGTGCTTATACCTGATCCTCTGCTGCAGGCCTTGCCCTCATGCTCTGCAGCCTGTCTCCTTGTCCCATGTGTGAGGCTTGATACTGCATGAGCAGTTCTACTGGTAACAAAATTTGGAATCTCAGGAGACGGAGCACCTCTTGCTTGTGAGACTTGGCTTTTATCAATAAAGGACTGTAACTTTCGGCTATCAGTGTTTTGTCTGTTGGACCAGCTGACCTCGGGCTTATTTGAGAGTCAGAGTGTGTTGCCAAGAGTGCGTAGACAGGAGAGATTACAATCTTTGAGCTGTACCTCCTCAGGCATACTGCTTTCCCCCCACCCCCGTGCAGCAATTTTCTTATCCACACAGGAGAGAAGAGTCACGCTTATCTCATGTAATGGCTGTGCAGATCAAAAAGGGAACACATTCAAAATTTAGAACGGTGGTTAGTGCAGAAGAAACACTCTGTAAGGATTTAATATGATTATTATTGAAATACATGCTTGAGAAAAAAGTGAAAAATTTTCCTGAGTATCTCTTAAGAGCTGTAGGCCTTTAAGTCATAATGTTATTATATTTATAAGTTATTTGTTGTCTTTTACAAAATTTTATCCCAAACGAAGGTATGAATCAATGACCCAAAAGCCCGTGCCCAGCATGCCACGTAATGAACACACAGGCATAATCAGTCCGGGCAGTTCTCTGGCCAGTGCGCTTCTTGCTTAGAAACAGAAATTGTATCCTGCTTTAGAGCAGATACCAAAGAAGATAAGTATCTGAGGTGAGAAAGGTGGTGGGAATTACATGGCTTCCAGTGACACAAACTTAGTACAAAAGAGCAAGGAAAGTAAGAAAAAAATGTCAAAAGCCAGATGGTCATTAACCATCCTGAACAGGCAACAGACAATTAAGTAATTAATTCATAATCAAAGCCTACAAATGAGGTTTCTTCTCCATGTGCTCTCTTAATCACTGTATTAGAAAGCTGTCTGGAGAGGAATTTTGGCTTCTAGGTGTAGTGAATAGTAAAAGACCATGTTTGTCAGGGAAATCACTAAAAGAACTTGACTACTATGCTGAATGTTTTCCAAAATGCCACAAGCATATTTCTGTTTCAATAGAGGATGTAATTTATCAATTGTTAAGATTGATTTTCTAAGTAAAGCTCCTTTCTGGATGTGCTTTGAAATTGTACACGCTGCATTTCTTTTTTCAAACTGTAATCAAAGATGCTTACCTAAGGACCTAAAAGTTTGGATATCACTAATCCAAAGGATACTCCCAATGAGATGCCGGAGTTTAACTGACTTCATGCAAAACAAGAATCATTTTAGAAGCAAGTAAGCTCAATGAAAGTATTTTCTGAGCGCACAGTAGAAACATGCACATGCTCAGAAATAGTTGAGTGAGTCTCTGACTGCTTAGTAATATTTTCTTATCTTTCACCTCCAAGATTTTGCTAATTTATATAGACCCCAAATTGAAAGTTGTTATTCTCAGTACAGCTTTATACGTTTTAATGATCCCACGATCTCATATTGACAGACTTTAAGCAATGCGTCAGTCATATCAGCGACACCCTTGAAACAAAGGTAAAGCCGTGCCAGCGACTGCTGAAAGGGAACACAATTAAAATGATAAAAAGCTAAATGAAATTATATTATTATCCATAAAACAGTCAAAACATATTCTGATGAGTTTTGTGCATAAACCCAATCCTAAATAAAATTAGCTCCAGTATTTAAACTTACAGTTTAATTTGTTGCTATGTAGTCTGAGCTATACACACTGTCACTATCAGATAACGTCTATACAGCTGACCGCTATTAGTATCCTCCATTTTGACTAGCCTATTATATTATAAAACATGAGGTTGGACAATTTTACATCTATTCCTTTTATTGATTCTGACTAGTAAGTAGGCAATCAGTGGTGATTACAAAATACAAAGCATTCTAGAGTAGAAAGAAAATTAAATTTGGCTCATCACTTCTCTTAACTATACAAATATAATAACTTCAAGATGAACAGCAGGAAGATTTTAATATAAATAAATATACCATTTAACATCACAAATCAGCAACAAAATTTATGAGACCACTTCAAAATGATGATACATTTACGAGGAGATTATATTTTCAAAGGAACTGCTGTATTTAAGTTGTTAGCAATATAAGCACACGGTGACACTAATTAGCGAGTGAATGAGGACAAGGATTATTGTTAAAAGAAAATGGAGACCCAGAGCTTCTGGTTTCCGTGGAAGTAGGGAAAGATATGCAGAGGAGAACTGATTTAAGCAGAGTTATTCTAAGCTTTCTCTAAGCTTTGAATACAACCAGTATGATGTTAGGTTTTTTCTTCCACCTATAAAGAACTCCATTCTGCATTAAGCATCCTTTACTCTTCTCTATTTTGAATGTGAACTTGGTCTTGAAACATTTTAACAGATAGGAAATGAAAATTATATATTGCAACCCTTTAGACCATTCATCTTGACTTAAGGCAATAAAGACTAGGTGGGATTAATCCTGGAATTTGTTCTGTTTAATATTCACACAATACCAGGCTACTATGCAGAATTTCTGAATCAAGAGGACTTCACTATTCTTTTCCCCTGTAAGAAATGACATCTGAAGTACATGTTACCTACAGATATATGGGAAACGCCTGTTAATTCTCCAGACTGATGATATTTGAAGCTTCCAAAGTAGAAGAGTAAATCTATGGAGTCAATCTGCTCATCCTATTGAAGTCATATACTAATTACATCTCATCCTCTTTGGCAACAGTGCACCTTCCGTGAACTAGTAATATCTGAGATGGTGAAGAAGAACTAGATGTTACTGAGGAACAATTAACAGATACTGGGAGTCTGCCAACCCCTCATTCAGACCACACTGGCTTGAACTTAATAGGTGTCATTCCAGGAGTTGAAATCTCTTCATTCGTGTTACCCTTCTGTGTGACAAAGAGTGAAATTCTCAAAATTGTAATTAATTTGGAAATGTGTGATAAGGTAAAGTGTTAATGTCACAAAGAGCAAAACACTAGTCACCTGCTATGAACTATTCTCAAGATACAATAATCCTAAAAAAGTATGTCATCTGCGAAAAGACACAAAGAATTGTATTCAATGTGGATCACTCTGCTGAATTAACCACCACTTACCAGCAGGAAATGGTAGATTCAGGAGCTGAAATAAAGTTCTTAACTCCAAAGTTTATGCACTAGATTTCTGTACACCAAGATGTCCCAGAAGACCATGTGCAGGACCAGAGGCCACTCTGGATGCAGCAGGGAACACGCCCGGCTGTTTAAATCAGTATCTGAGCTCTTACAATCATGATCATGGCCACCTTGGGGACTGAATTCATCTTTTATTGTACAGATAGTTATGGACAGTGTCTTTCTTTAAAAATAGGCAAGGAAAAGACACTTCTGTTTATTCCACAGGTGCAGAAACTAAGGCCCTAAGAACCAAGTACTTTGTCATACATTTAATGATTACTAGAAACTGGCTTTGAACCCATCTTTCTCTGGTCCCAAAGTTCAAGCTCTTTATCATTCTAAAACAATTCCCCCTTTTTCCCACCAGATTCAAAATGTGGATAAAATATTAGAAGTCATCCGTTCTAAGATGCATTCCACGGAAAGGTAAATTTACTCACCTTTGGAATGGGTTAGGAGTTGCACAATGGCGTTATGTAATCTACCAAGGCCAACCAGTGAGTCAAATGCATTTCTAGGCTCTCAACAGTAAACTAATACATGTTCACAGTTTTTGGCAGACCTGGGAATTACTCATCCTTATGATACTTCTAAAAACACATTCCTATACAATGCAAGATTGAAGATCACAAAAACCCATTGAGGTACATCTTACTAATATACTTATTTGAAATACAGGAAAACATATCTACTATCAAAATTTAAAAGGAAAAATAGGCCAGGAAACAGAAGTTTGGAGAATTTGTTTGGCCGGTACATACAAAGGCAATATTCAAATCCTACTCTGCTGGTCAATCCAGGATCCTAGAAATTACTCTCTCAGTCCAGCTTCTACCAGCCCAGTACATTCTCTTAGTCTAGTTTTCCTCTTATCTCTCTCTCTCTCTGGTCTTCCACATGGAACAACCCTGCTGGCAACACAGGCATTCTAGTGGTCTGCTTCATACCAACAACCTGTTAATAACTGACAGGAATCTGTAGGGAGAGTGTCACTGTTATGTTTCCTACCCTCGGGCTGGTACCTTCCATCACTGCTACACCTGGGCATGGCCCAGAGGTACAAAGGTTGTGTGATGTCTTTACTTCTTAGGGCTATGTGCTTCACAAAAATGTATCATTTTAGGTGCTTATAAAACTAGTAAAATAAACAGGTTTAGTAATCCAGCAAATAAAAAGAAACTACCTATTTCAGGATGAGCACTCCATTATCATTTGTCTATGTAATACTCAGTTTTCTCAATTTGTATTCCCTATTTTGTCTCAATGAAAAATTCTAAGACCAGTGTTTTCCATCTTTACAAATAAGACAATTTCCTAGAGGCCACAGAAGAGTGTTTCTAAAGGAATCTATTCTGTTTCCATGGTCATTAACATAGTCTCAGGGGTCCCCAGAGCAGAGTAACTTTGAGGGGAAATGCATTTGCTTCCTGTGGGAGAGAAACCAACATATTTTTCCCGGTGCGCTCTCAGAGGATCATCATTTCCAAAAGAATGCTCGCTAAATGCAGAAATACTCAGCGATATGACTTACGAGAAAGAATCACTTGGGACCCTAAAAAGGACATTTTTAAGGTAAAAAAAAAAATTCAAAACTCAAAAGTTTCTGCAAACTGTCGTGGTATAACAAACTTTGCAGGGGTGAGACGGGAAGATACAACACATCAGCCTCCCAAGTCCCCACAGAGCAGCCTGGCAGTTTGGTATCTCCACCTCTAAGTCTTTTTTCCAATTTCCTCTTTTTCCAGAGCTGAATGTTTTCTGAGATTTTCATTTTAAAATATATAAAAATAACTCGGAAACATACTAAACATATCATAAATAAGTCACTCTAGGCTGACAGGATTAGGAGCCTGCGAGCACAGAAGAGGAATCTTGTCATACCAGCTTTTGTATTTGTCACCATCTCTTATTTTCAGGGAAGGCATACATGATGCAAAAATGACATCGAATGTTTGTAGATGGGAGCAAAAAGGCCAACGCTGGGTCAGTTGAGGACATGCATGTGTCAAATACAGAACTGATTGTCCTTCGATCAGCATGCAGTGTTGCCGTCTGAAGAATATTTCTTTGTTTATGACATTTCTAACCTAGACTTTCTGTAGTGCAGGCATTTGCGCAAGACAAACAGTTCTAGCCTAATAACTTGCTGGGCTGGGCGTCAAGCCCTCCTCGTCCTTGAAAGGCACTCAGTCTGTGCTGTGTCTCTTGCACTTTTCCCAGTTTGCCTCTTGAGATGAAATCCCGGATCCACCGAGGGGAGTACTTGTGCTTCTTTAACCACAGTGAGAACAAGAGACACACCAGGGGGAGCGATGCTAATATCCTAGAAGGAGATCACAGCAGGACTTTGTTACAGTCTAGTGTCTCCATTTACCTTCCACACCTGGTCACTCATGACACCAGCTAAGTCTCCCGCCCGCAGACAGTGGTGGTCTAGTTGATCCAGGTCTTGTACTCTCAGCAGAATCAGAACTATGAAAGGCTGGATATGAAGCCATATCATTTTCGTATTTACTCTCCCTGAGCCTAACTGTCTATAGAACTGAAATAGTAATTGTACTTTTTAAGTTTACCGTCAAGTTATTAAAAACTACCTGCCCCCCTGGGTGGCATATTGGAGTTATGCGGGCAATATTTATTATTGTTATTATTACTCGGAAGATGTTCAGACTTCAAGCATCTGAAATAATGTAAAAATGGTCACTGTGTTTTCAACAGGGGTGGTCATTTTGCTATTCTATAAAAGTGCAGGAAACTTACTATAGCCTAGATTGGAATTTTTGCTGATGTGTCAGATCAAAAATAATTATATGAATTAGCTGTAGAGTTCACAAAATACTAGTCAATCTGACACTAGACCTTTAAAAATTTTTGGCATGTAACAAGTTAGTACTGAGTAATATTTCAATATGCAGGAAGATCAAGAAAGAGAAAGAGAGAAGAGATAAATAATCAAGTTCGATTAAGTTAGTTATTGATGAAAAAGATAATGCTGTTTTTGTCTTGGAGACATTGTTTCAGCTTTTCCTTTAGAAAGGAATCCTTGTGATTCAAGGATAATCTAGGGAAAAAGAACTAAATGTTTTAAAGTTGAGGCAAGAATAGCTTATGTGGTTTACCTGATACTCATGTACTACTTCAATAAGAACAAGAGAAACACAGATGATAAACTGTGCAGAGATCATGTAAAATGGGTGTTCTTTAATAAACTACTGATGTGAATATTGTCATTTATCAACAGTTTTTGAATTGTGGGATCAAGTAATTGTAAAAGAAGCAATTAGCATCATTAAAAGATTACTTGGGGATGTTTCATGTAAAATATCATTTCACAGAGATGCTCTGTTGAAACATCTTTGACTAAGACTTAATAACAATTCAAGTACATTTAAGTCAATGTTAAAAGCAATCGAAGGTTTCAGGTGTTGAACAAAACGTAAGCCTGTGTGTGTGTGAGAGAGAGAGAGAGGGGGAGAGAGAGAGAAAAATGCTTTCTTCCAGCCTGAGCCCAAAGCAAACTCAGGCAAGAATTCAAACATCAGTCATGCCTCGGTTTTTTTGGATGCCTGTTGGAACTGTTCCCAAGCTCAAGAGACTAGGGAGCTAGTTATGGAACAGTCAGTCCTAAAGAGGGAATAATTAAAGCACACAGATGTAATTTAAGGTTAGAGCCGCAGAGTTGGAGAGCAAGGCATTTCTGAAAAAAGCCAAGTGCTACTCACAGCATCCTCCAGCTTGCTCGTGGCTGAGTTCTAAGGAGAGGAGCTGCGAATACAAACCCACAGAGCAGAATGTTAGCATCTTTCTGCTGTCCTTGGAGCCTGCACCAATTTGATGTCGGCACCCCTACAAGAATAACAGTGGCCAACTCTTACTGTGCCTCCGTCTGAACCAGGACAACCCTGTGAGTTGAGTACTACTGTTAACCACACGAGGCCTAGACAGAGATCAGAAATTGTTCATGGGCACGCTGCCACCAGAGATAAGGTCTGAAGCACAGATTCACAGATGAGAGGTTCAATTCTACCTCCCTGTTCTGATTCACTGCAGATTCTGGAATTCGATGTTCAGGTGGAGAAGTGGGTTTTCCCCCATGGCTTGAGGTGTACCAAAGCAGACTTGAGGCTTCAAAACTTTCAGAGACCACAGCAAACCATCGGTGCTGCTCAGATGCTGGATCAAGCTCTGCCCTTGAGACTTCATATCTTTTCTTAGCAGCTCCAGAAATGGAGGCTGCTTCAGAGACCTCACCTGTCTACATAGTGCCATCACTACAGGAGTCAGAACAAACGTCCATTATTGGGGAAGACTTTGTGAGCAAATCTCCTTCAAGGAACTGAGCGAGTCTTTATAAAGAGATTGGGTGTCATAAAATGGTGAGTGGATAGTCAAAGAAATATTGTTTGTCACTTGTATTCCATAACTGTACTTCATCCCTAGGCTAAAGTGACTGGGGAAACAATGCACGTTTTAAGGAAATGAGTATTCGAGATAGACATGGATATTGGGTGGGAAAGTGCTATTTTGTGCCTCCTGGGTGCTGAGTTCCGACTGTCCTGGAGGCGTGTACATCTACATGTGTTTTATTCCTGAGAAATAAAATTTTTGTCACATTAGTAACAAAATTCTTCTTTACACATGGGGCGGGGGAAGGAACACTAACATGTGATTTATCCAAAATGCAACATTTTTCTTGCTGTCTGTGTTAATGGTTGTATATGAATAACAGGGAGGAAGGAAAAGACTGAACACAGTGCATCACATTTAGCATTTAACATCTGGAATCAATTTTGTCAAATTAAGACTCAGAAGAGTATGCCGAGACATCACGGGGGTTTGCTGTTCTACAACATAATCGTAATACTATTTCATTTCTATATGTTACGCAATTGACATTGGATAAAAATTGGCGCTAAAGGCAACAAAGCAGGGCTTGTCTCACCTGTTCTGACATGCAGTAAAACTCTGGGCAAAATACTTAATTTCCCTGACTCTTCTTTTTTTCTATGAATGCAGATGAAATTTCCCTGTTTCAGAAGATCGAGGCATGGTCTGTATGGACATCACTGGCCAGGGGCTTGACACAGCGCTGGGCACAGCGTTCTGTGCTTCCTCAGCCCTTACACATTCTCTGCTTTAGTCGGTGTGATTGTCACTAATGGCTATTCTAGCAATCAAAATGTTAATTATTTGGCAAAGATCCTACATACAATCTCTGGATTATTCAAACTGGTGTATCAATAGAGTAATCGAGGATTGGAAAACTAGGTCTCAAGTTTGCCTTGACACACATGAGAACTTTCTTACACACTGAGATCACTTTCTCATGCACAGGAAACATAACATGCCCCGATATTTCACCTTACATTGTCTGCTACTTTGCTCTCAGTATCTAAATTAATTCCCACAAAAAGAAGAAGAAATGTTTGAAGAGGATATGTATCTTGCTCAGGTACTCATAGCTATTAAATGATGTATCTGGGATTTAAAGCCAGTTATACCTAATCCCAAAACAATGTCTGACCCCCTCATCTGTGTTGTTTTACCTAACTAGAAAACTTGCACAGATCTATTTACCTATTTCCATGTAGAACCTACCACTCAAGACAAGCAAGAGTTTATTTTTTGAAATTTGCATGTCATTTTCCTTTGTCTTATGAACAAGTACTTCTTACCTGCCTTGACCTATGAGAAGAATACAAATATCTTAAATATCCTAATCCTAAGATATTTAAAGCACCTTTCCAAAGTGCCTTTCCAATGCCAAGCTCTTATCCAGAGTCTTTGGCCACCAAAGGGAAACTGCTAATCCTTCTACTTTGATCCCACTGAAATCTTCTATTCTAGTTGAATGGTACATTAATGACTTCTCTTGGGACAAACTGCTTTTATTTTCTTGTCTGAGTGTATGGACTAAGAGTAACAGTAACAACACAAATAGTAATTAGTAATCACTAATGCTTATTAAATATTTATTACGTGCGAGGTACTTTCCTAATTGATAAACATACTTTATCTCATTTACTACTCACTACAGCCTCTATAAGGGAAGTGGCTTATACAGAACAGATCAGAAACTAAGCCTTAGTACCGGAGCCATTGATTTGCAGAGATGGGTCTCAAGCTGGATTCTATGTGACACTAACATCCATATTTGCAAGTGCTATAGATTCTGCCTTGGTTGTAAAATGTGAACTAAGATGCAATTTAATTTTTCATTATTCCCGCATAATGAAATGAATGCACTGCAGTCCTGTAGATTCTGTTAAGTACCATGCAATACCTCAGAAGATAAGCAGACAGTAATCCAGGAGGGAACACTTAAAACTGCACCATTACAGGCAGGAAAACTGAATCAAATCCCACTTAGGAAAATCTTCAGAGACCAACAAATGTCTGGCCATGGAAGCTACGCTAACAGTTTCTTCTCTGGAGACCGTGCTCTAGGATCCTCTTGAGCCGCTCCTCCTGTAGGCCACAGGCATGGTGACGCTGTCTGAAAACACAGGAAAGCTGAGCCTCATTACTTGAGAGATCGTGTCATAAATCACCAGCCTTAGAATTCAGCCACCATTGCGCTCAAGAGTTCAGATAAGCATCAATTTTCTTCGAAATGTGTTTCTTAGATCTCCATGGGCAAATATTTTTATAGTAATCCTTTTCCGGGACAGAAACTCCCAGAACATGGGCACTGGTTTAGAGTTTCAGCTGCTGAAACCCGAACTCAGCAGATCTTGAGGCAAGGCTGGACCTTGGCAATGAATACATTTGAGGTTTTCCTTGCATGACGCCAATCACTTTGCAGCGATCCAGGCGTGCTCTCTTGCACGGAGTTCTTTACGACAGTGGGCAGCGTTCTACAAAACAGGTGTGTGACATTAGGGGAAATTATTTAGCCTACAGGAATAGGAAGAAGTTAATTGGCCCATTAGGGGATCAAATCTGTGACTCTTTCTCTAATAAAAATATCTTAAAACAACACTGTAGCCTAACATTTTCGAGATTCCCACGCATGGGATAATACCTTTAGTTCTCAAGCTGTCATTACTGTCATTGGGTCTTTCGTACTCTCGCATAAAACATCTCCCTTGGTCATGCTAAAGAGCATCTCACAATTTGACATAATTCCAAACTGATTCTTCCAGGATTCTATCCTTCACTTCACCTAACAATCATTCTCACCTAACAATCATTCTCTTAGAAACATCCTCTTACCCAAAGAAAAAGCCTTTCTCTCAGTTCTGTTATTAACAGAGAGACCACTTTTTCTCCTGACTCTACTCAAAGAATTCAAGAAATATATTCATTATTTTCATTATGAAACCAATCTAATTATAGAAAAATTAATGCCTACAGTTGAGGAAAAGGATGAAATTAAAAACAGCTTATAACACAATCATGTGACTATAACAAAAAATGAGGTCATGCTAATTTATATTTTACTTAAGACATATCATTAACATTTTCTCAATATATTAAATATTCTCTTATTCTAGAGAAAGTATGGGACACCCGTTATTCTTCTTCCAACCTCTCCTATCCTAGTTTCTTGTCTGTGGACACAATTCCCTCATCTTTGGTTTCTGTTTATCAAACTCACTAGCTTTCTCAGATTTCTTCCTTTCTCTCCCTTTACCAACTGTAATATCACATGTGATACCATGTGATGATCATACCTTCTCCCAGAAACTTTTTACCTGCTCATCTTACATACCGTACCCCCCCACACACACACAATCGAATGCCTCTTTATGGGCCATCTCCTGCATAAGCTGCTTCCCTTGCATATTCTCTGCTCCTTTATACTGCATAATAGATATTATTCCCAATAAATAAGGCAGAACTGTGACTCCAATTAAATGATCTGCCCAGTGTTACAGCAGCAACGTCTAAGTAATTTGTCAGAACACGTATTCCTTGGCTCCACCACAGACCCACACTGTTGAAAGTATACAGAAACAACCAGAAGTCTGTCTTTTAACTCCCCTCACAACTTACTAGGTGTGACTGAAATAAACTGTGAATGCTTAAATTAAAAAAATATATATATTATAGTAAAAGACACATTGCCATTAATTCTCTTCAAAATACTCCTGCTCGCCTTGAACACATTTATCTCATTGTTCTTGCCGCCTTCTGAAGAGGTTCTGAAGTCCTTTTTTAGGAGTCTCTTCATGCAGCATGATCAAAAATATGATGAAGGCTGATGCAGAGTATCAACCAGCAGAAAGGTGGGCTCATAAAAAGACATTACCTTGTGTCCTTGTCCATCTTATTCACTGGATCAGGTACTGTGCAACTTCCAGCTCTTCCTCAAAGTCAAAATGACTGTGAAAGGTAAGCATTTTGGACAGATTCAAGGCAAGGTAGCCACGACAGTGTAACTGAAGAAACCCAAGAAAGAGGACTTCCAGAACTGCTTCAGAAAGTGACAAGATTCATGAGCTAAGTGTGTTCAAAGTGAGGGAGTATTCTGAGAGGGATTAATGATAATGTTTCTTTTACCATTTTCCAATCATACTCAGTATTCCAATGCTCTGAAGTTTGAGAAGCACTGGCTCAAAGGCACCTTTTAAAATTAACTTCAAGCCTATCCCACAGCAACTACGTCTTTCCCAAACTCCAGTACTGAATGTTGGCCTTTTTTACCAGATTTACAACTTTGTATGCACCCAAATGGATCCCGAACCGATCCTGTCCTCTCAGTCCCCATGCTCGTCCCCGTGCCTGAGCCTGGGGTATGGGTTCCCCGGGCTCAGACCCTTGACAGAGACCACCCCCTCTTCTTTGCCCCCTCCTTTAAATTAGGTAAGTTAAGGAGTTCCTTTGGTTCTCATCTCTAAAATACTTCTACACCGACATTGTCCTCATTCCATGGGCATGGTTTCAACCCTCCAACAATATCTAGCAGGCTTATTATGTGCCTGGTAATGCACAGCTGTGGAGCACTCTAGGGGTACGATAGTGACTACTAGCAGCAAAGTTTTAATAAGTCCTTAAAATGTTTTAATTACATTCCGAGTACTGTGCTAAGGACTTTATCTATTCTACTACCTTTCATTCTCACACCGACTCTATCCTCATTGCACAGATCAGGACTTTGAGAATTAGCTACATAAGGTCAGTCACTCAGCGAGAAATCAGGATCGAGAACCAGGTATACACCATACATCTCTCTCAGCTCTCACTTTTGATCAGTAAGTCATATATCCTGGCATTCCCAGAGCTTTCATTCTGGAGTGTTAGGAGGCAGGTACAGAGAAACAGCTTGCAGGAAGCACAGGGCGTTAATCGCGTCCAGACGTCATTCAGACCTGCTGGACAAGAGCCCGCAGAGAAGGTCCACTGCATGAAGTGATGCATCAACTGAGAAGCAGGATGAGCAGGAATCAGCCAAGTGGTCAAAAGAAGGACAGTGAAGACGGATGTAATGACGCATATGAAGTACGACACTCAAGGAAAAACTCAGAGAGTTAAAAGAACTTCAGTGTGCATGGTGGGGTTGGGGGGAGGAGGGCAGGGAAAGGTTAGAGATGAGGCTGGAAGGCTTAAGAGGACCTTGGAAAAACAGACATGTCTCTGCCTCCAGAGCTTCCAGCAACACAAGTACCAAGAACTCAGCTTTCCAAAGGGTGATGCTGACAATGGTACTCACCTAGCTAAAAATGTTCCAGTGTCCTTGGTTAATGAGTAGAGCATGTCCCTCAGTCTGCAGTAATTTGAGCGCACACCAGGTGCGAGCTATAGGCCAGGTACTGTTCCGAGTGGTAATATACACGGACATTGCCTTCTGCCTCTGGTCCTCATAACACCAATGAATGACACATTCTCTGTGTACCTACTATACTGTCTTTACTTGGAATGTGCTTTCAACCTAGAAAGCCCTTTCCTTGCATTCCGGTAGGTGGCCCCCTGAGCCTGGCCCAGATGTTACCTGTGCCTGTAACCAGTCTGAATCCCCCTAAGAATTGTGGTCTACCTTCCCGGGAATCTTCCAACACTTAGCCTATTCCTTTGTTAAGACGTGTATACATTTTCTGTTATGGGAATTAACTTGCTTTGTTCTTAAATAAATGCTTTCTCTTGCCTGCAGGACTGTGGCCTCCCTGATGGCTGAAGCCCCAGCGCAATTATACCATCACGGTCCTCCACATCCTTATCAGAAAAGCTGACATACATGGACCTCCTCTTATTAGGTTGGTTGTATCAAAGTGACTTTATCATAGGTCAAAAATGGTAACTACTGGCAATTTTTTGTGGCTAACTTAAATACAGGATAACTACTAAGCTGTCAGCAATTTACAGGAACTATCTCAATTAATCCTCACACCAGCACTCTGGTATAGGTGCTATAACCTGTGTTTCCCTGAAAATAAGACCTAGCTGGAAAATAATTACTGGTCATTACAATGGTGATGGTCAGTGTTACATGGAGGATTTTACCTCACTATTCTCTTGCTGGGTAGTACTATGTAATGGCGAGTAAGAAAAGGTGATTGGGGCTGGCATTTTTTTAATCTCTAGTTTTCAAGGCTATTTTCTAACTAGATCTTACTTCTGGGGAAACAGGGAATTACCTCCATTTTACAGACAATGTAATCAAGGCATACAAGAGTTAAAGGATTTGGTCATGGTTCTATTGATAATAAGTGGAGGATTTTCAGTTTAAAAAATCATTGGAATGAACCACACCAACATGGCAACATTAATTACCACTTCTAATGAGAAGGAGGAAAACACATGTCATTTTTGCTAATTTTCTATATTTTGCTCTTTTCCACAATAAGTGTATAGTGCTTGATAGTGAATAAGAATACTATTAAAGTAACTTAAAATGCATAACATTGTATTTATTATATACTTACTTGTGTCAAACACTATTCTAACTCCTTTAACTTGTTTAATATTTAAAACAATCTTATGAGATAAAGCTCTGATAAATGAGGAGACTGAGGCTAAAAGAAGTTAAAAAAAACATTGCCCAAACTCATACAGTGCCTGAGGGCTGAGGCTCGGATATGGCAAGTTGTCTGACTACAGAGACCCCCCACACCCAGCTTTCACGCCAGGCATATTCACAAAAGCTGACACCATATACAAAAGATATTTTTAAAATGGCAAGAAACATAAATATTTGTCAATCTAAATCAAGGTTAAAAATGCATGCAAATATGTGAAAGCATCTGATACTTTAATTCTCCCTTGCTCTGGCTGGCATCAAATCATAGGCTGGCTCTTTTGAAATGTACTTTTGAAATGTACTTTGAATTACTTGTTTACTAGAATTACTTGTTTACTAGCTTCTTCAGAGAACAATGATTAGAAAAGCGTGAAGGCATAAAGCTTACAGATGCACATGTGATTGTTCAGGATCTTGTATACAAAGTTATTTTTGATTCTGCCACTGGATTTTGTTAGCTAGAACTAATTATGTCCAAAGTACCACTAAGGAACTAGTTGGAGTTCATTTCATAATTGGCATGGGATAAACCGATGAGGCAGGGGAATGGGAAGCCTCCCTGGGCTTCTTGGGTACTTAGAGAAGCCTCTATTTTTGGAAAAGGGTTCCCAAGTAGTGTTTTGGGAGCAGCCTTCCACGCATGCTCCTTGCTCTGCTCCCCTCTGTGATGTGAAATACTAAAGGAAAACATGGCTGGAGTTTTAATGCTGATGGTTAGCCAACTCTTAACAATATGTCCTTTAACATGATTTCTCGTGACAGTCTCTTTAGATAGGCTGTTGTGTTTTTCACAGCTTCCAGATGTTAAAGCTGTGATGCAAAAAATTGAAACAAGTGTAATGAGCTTGACTGTGCACAATCAGATCAATTCAAATTAGTTTACGAGCCCACTAACCATTAAGAGTCAATGAGTTTACAAGAGATTAAAACTCAAAACAGCACTAACCGTGGTATTTCATGACAGCGCGAGAAATTTACTAAGATGAAAATACTTCAGTTCACTTTTATCTAGCAGCAATTTTCAAATCGCCCCGTAATACGTTTGCTCGAGTCTTGGCATTGACCACGGTGTCTTTTAGAGGCGGAATTTCAGAGGACGAGGCAGCGCTGGACGGGGGTGTTCCTGGTAGGTGTTATCTTCCTGATAACGCATCTGGCTTCCGAGTGACCCTCTCCATGACCCAAGGAACTTACTCCGGGTGGGCCAGCACGTGCGGAAGCCTGCAGGCTCTTGTGGACACATAGAAGGCATTCGCTGTGCATTGTTTTCTCTTTATCATACATCACAGAAGCAAAGGGGCTCTTTCTCACGTGCTGTAGGAACAACTGGGTATAGCACGTGTATTTTTAGGTTAGATGGACTCATACACGGTCGGCACCTTTCTCTGTAAGTCCCGGGAAGACAGAGTGTTCAGGCTACATTCAGAAGCCCCAGTGAACAACTCATTATTCAAAGCTCAATGATGTCGAGATTCTTTTAAGAACACAAATTTTCTCTATGAACTTTTCATACGTTCAGTGACATTAACAAGGAAGAAGTGGCTTGCCTTTTCTAGTCATATAACAAAATTAAATAAACATAGATTTTGGAGCCGAAGGACCTGGATTTGAATCCTAGTTTCAACACTTACTAGCTACATGACCTGGATAAATTTCTTAATCTCATGTGGAGTCATTGCAAATGAGTTGTTACTTTCCTGGCAGTGCCGTTTGAGGATACGTAAAATACTGGTACACTCTGGAAAACAGCACTCATCAAATGTGTAATATTATTATAATGACATACAAGCACACTCATTATAATTAAGATTACACTTGATAAAACAGCAATGTCAATTTAAAGATTTTTAACAAAAATCTGTGGTTTATCTTCCTACAATAAAGAACGAATGAGGTTACTTGCTGTACGGATTTGATCAACTCCCCTAAGCCTTCTAGTTCTTATATAACACTTTCCTTCAGGACAACAATAATATCTAGTTCTGAGTTTCTCCTTAGAGATTTATGAGTATTAAATATATTTTAATATATCTATGAAGAGATTTAAGCTCTTTTTGGAAATAAGGCTGAAGGAGCCATTGATCAGAATTTGACATGGGCATAATTTCACTGCTGGGCTGCATTTTTCCAAATACATTCTCCCCATAAACTGATGGGAAATTCACTATTTCATTTTCTGAATATTGCCCAAATGAATTGTGGAAGTCCAGCAGAAGTGCTTGATTGTACTTTCATTAGACTTCTTTTCCTTTAGGCCATACAGGTGTAAAGAAAGAAGAAAGAAAATTAATTAAATTTATGGGCATGTTTATACCCTCCAGGTGTCATAAAATGTACTGGCTCAGACATTTTTCAAGTAATTAAGCAGACATCTCTGTGTTTCCTAATGAGTTGCTGCCCTTCCCTTTTTAATCTGGTGAGAGATCACATCACCTGCCTTCTGTCAGCTGATGGGCTTATTCCTAAGATGAGTTCAAGCTTCTCCTCATGCTGCAATGTGCTAATGGGCTCCATGCACACAGATGTTAGCTCCTCTTCTCCCAAAAATCTTTCCAGGGGTGGAGTAATAATTACATTGAGTATGGAGGTTTAGGGATATTAAAACAACCTTGTTTTCCTCTCATATATAACACTGGAGATGCCGATTTATATTATTTGAGAAAGGCTATTACTGAGATAGGCCCAAATATTCATATATTTGCTATACGTGCATATACACATATGTATAGTTTGTATGAGTGTGTGTGCAGGGGGAGAAATTCAGTTCAGTCTGAGGCTTAACTTCACAAATAAGATAAAATATGAGCTGCATTTTAAAGGATATATCAAAGGAATCTTGGCAGACAAAGCAGGGTCAGGGGAAATCCCTGTAGAGGTGAAGACAGCACACAACCAGTTTATACAATGCTTCTACAATTTAACCAGCACTCTTCGAGACACTGAAAACCCCTAAAGAGCACTAGGTTTAGTTGAAAAAGCAAACTCACATATGTGAAATAATTAGGGCGCTAAGTGGTAGGGAATGTGTGTAATTGGCTGCATACATAGCGGTTGCACACAGGTGGATGTGGAGAGAAACTGTACCAAGCTACAGCACAGAGCACATGGAGAAGGAAGCCACCCCAGAGAAACAGAGGACTGGCGGGGCTACTCCAAAGGAGAAAGCAAGCAGAGGGAGAAGGGGTTTTAGATCTGGGCGCCTTAATGAACTCAGCACATACAGGAGCACGGAAGGAACTGCTCTCTGCACCACAGAGGGGCTAAGGGAAGCATCTGTAAACAAGATTAAAGAAGTGCAGGGAGGCCAAATTAGAATGGAAGGCTTAAAAGCCAGGAAGAGAAGCTAGAATCTGAACCTTGGTGCAGATTCGCTGGGAGTGACATATAATCAATACTTCTTTAAAAAAAATAAGTTGAAGAAATCTTAAAAATCCACTACTCTAAACCTGTCCTGCCTGTAAAATCTTTTAAGAGATGAAGAAATATATTGAACATAGTATCTTATTAAGCTTCACTTGGTAGTGACATCAGGACACTGAGCTCGCAGCCCAGTGCAATGATGCCTTTGTCCGTTAGGGGGCGGCAGTCTCTGCAGGCAGCTCTACCTCTAGGTTCTCCCTCATAGGGGCCCCTTTTCTCTGTCACAAGACCACTAACTTAACTCAAGTCTTCATCACCGCCCAGTGGGCTAAAACAAGAACTTTATAACTTTCCTCCTTGCCTCCGTTCCTGTCCTATTCCAGATCAACTTCCAAGTGACCTTGAGGGCAAAATGTTTACAGTACCAATGCTATTGGTACTGAAATGTCCTGAAATGTATTCCTGAAATGTATTACTTTATTAAATGTCAAACCTCGAGCTCTCTGGTTGATCTCACAAGGAAATGATTCTTCATCATCCTTGCCATAGTTTCCTTTCCCACTACACCAATATTCTTAGGACTCACGCTTAGAGATCATTTATATATTCTTTACATATTATTTACATATAGCCAAAGTCTTTGCTCAAAGTAGCTCTCTTTCCATAAAGATTTCCTTCAACACTCAACTCTGGCATCATCTTCTTTAGGAAATATTAAAATCACATCTCTTTTAGTTGTAGTTGACTAAAATTCTGAGCCATCCAACTTAAGCAGAACCTGAAGCAACATAAATAAAAAAAGAGGATCTTTTAGCAGCAAGAATGGTGATGGATCTGGCCTCGGGATCTAGTGACACACTTGTCAGATGGCTCTCTGGACTCTCTTTCCCATTCCCAAAATTTAATGCCTTCATTTCTTTTTCCTACAGGCGATCTCTCTTCATGTGCAGGTGAACGCCTCTAGATCAAAGAGAAAAAAAAATATTTATGGAGAATTCCAGAAGAATGTCTCCAGTTGACTCCACAAACATCCTATGTCTATCCCTGGGTTTACTGCTGTAGTAAGGACAACAGGGTGCCAGAATTCGCTTAATCAAGTTCATATGTTTGGAGTGTTAGCAGGAAAAGGTGACAAATGAATGAGACTGAGCAAGAAGAAACAACAGGCAACGGAAGAAAACTTTTCTTACCCGTTAATGTTGTCTCTCCTCATTGATGTTGCTTCACTCCTTTTATATTCACTATCTTAAGTCACCATCTCACCATCATTTCCTTCCTTTTCTGTCTTTCTCAAGATACGTTCCTCAAAACTACAGTGGGTGGTATATAGTGGTCCCTGACATATGTTCACTGAGCAGACCAAAAGAAGTCAAAATATGTGACTGACCAAAAGAGAATAGAGAAATTACCATAGAGAGGCAATCAAAGCAATAAGGAAGGTTTCAAACAATAGTAGGCTGGAGTCCAAGAACGAAGATTCAGGACCAGTGTCACGAGAGTATTTGTGGTTGGTGGGGAGGAGGAAATAAAGACAGCCAAAAAAAAAAAAGGCATGTGGGTCTGAAAAACAGAAGAATTTAGAACCTCAGAAATCAAGCAAAGAATCTTACGAGCACTAAATACAAAATTTGAGCTGAAGTTGTACTGGACAACTTGGAATCTTTTCTATTTTCTTCACATAGCTGTATTTACTGGTCAGAATAGGAACTTTGGGCTTACTTGTTGTGGCATGAGGGCAGAGTGCGGGGGCAGTAGTTGTGGTGGAGTCCCAGAAAAAGCCTGAGAAGATGTGCGCGTGGTTGAGAGCAGACCCGTCTGTTGGACAAACTGTAGGACAAGACCCCATAAGGACCGAGGTACCCTCGTACTCAGGCAGGGGCTCCACCTAAGGAGAGGGAAGTAGAAAGGACAGGCCTATCCAGGAATACTACCCCGACCACTGAGAGGCGGAGACAAGTATACCACGATGCTAGCACTGGGAATATGGACAGCAGATAGGAAGTGAAAGTGCTTCCTTACTGCAAGTCCAGGAGACACTGGGGCATAAGGTGTGCCGCTTGGGGCATATTTGATAAAGGTTAATACTGAAGTAAGCAAGGAAGAACTTTCCCTGCTTCTGCATTAACTGGAGTATGACTTTAATGCCCTGCAGTCACTGGAGAGCACACAGATGCTTGGTACCGTGAGCATTCAGCATCATCTCTGTCCCCAGGGTTATGGTGAGGTGGAGAAGTGGGATGCTTGGCAAATGCCATTCTATGTATTCTGGACACAATGGCAGCAGAGTCACTGGATGCTCAGCCAGGGTGGGAGGGATGAAACTCAGCCGGCCCGTTGTGACTGATAAGACAGGTTCAAGTCCATGGCATGCACAAACCATCCCAGGGAATCCTACCTCTAATGGTGAGGGGGGTTGCATGGGGCCTGAACTCCTAAAATAGTTCACAGGGGCAAGATGCCTTGCAACTCAAGTCATTTATCTCTTCACAGGGCACAGAGGGAGGGAGCTGCCATAACAACTGTTGAGATATACCAGTGTCACCTTATCACCAGTAGGTAAAAAGTACGAATAATTTCAAATATTTAATAAAGCAACAGCTAACATTTATACCCTTTATACTAAACATATGTAGTTTTTGCATGGAAAAGTTCATTTCTCTCAATTTCTAGAGCAGAAGTTGATCAAATGGGAGAAGCAGAATGAAGAGAATCTTTAGAAACTAAAAAAAAATGCACAACATGATCTCCCACTAGGCATGATAAAAAAAAAACCGGGCTTCATGGTTACAATATTCTTCCTTTGGGAAGAAGCTGTCCACAGGCTGAAAGTCATTTTATCAACATGAATACCTATCGTATAAAAGTATCTGATTCCACAGAAGAGTTTTTCAGTGAGAAAGGAAGAAAATGGGAAAGCGTTTGAGGCAAAATGATATTCCCCAGGTGTCATCGTTAGTGCCAGGATGAGTGTCTCCTCAGGGTGGAGGCCACAGTCCTGCTATTACAGAGGACAATAAAACTGTGTCAGACAAAGAAGGGGATTTCTTTAATAAAACCCACACTGACACTTGAGACTGGCCAGGATATGTGAGGAATTAGGAGCCAAATAATTGGATGTTTTCATCTTTCATACATGCTTCCTGACACTTTTGAAAAAAAAGTCAGTGAAAAAAATTTTTTTCCTCTACAAAATTACTAGACAGAAATCTCTCAAGACCAAATTTCAAAGAGGCTTCCAAGATCATATGTTTAAAGTGCTATTTATCAGCTTCTCCCCATCCAATTCCACAGGAAGGGTGGAAGAATGAATACCAAGGTCTTACATTAAAGGAAAGTCACTCAAAATCAGCACTTACTTCAAGCTGCCTTGGGTCTCAATGCCTGAGTAAAAGAACTGTCGCCGATTCACTCCTAAACCCTCTGCCAAGACATTCTCACAATCACCAAAATATATACTAGGCAATGAAAAAAATACTAAGTTTTTTAAAATGCTTAACACTTGAATGCTTGATTCTAGGAGTAATCCTTTGTGTGGTTTATCAGGCTCAGTTTGGGATATCAAAGTTGAAAACCTTGTGTGTCCTATCTGTTCATTCAGTTAAGTCGGTATCCATGTCACACTAGCTGAGAAGCATGTGAGAAAAACCAGATTTGGGTAGATGCGAATGTGAACAATGTGAGCCCTGCCTAGAAAGAAGGCCCAGTCCAGCTAGGGAGACAGATTAAAACTTCAGCATAATAAGTAGGATGTTCACATGGCCAGCAAATATAAGACATTCAACTTTATTACTTACCAAGGAAAAGAAAGTTAAGACCATAATGAAACACCACTGCATATTTTAGAAAAGCAAAGGAGATAAAGAGGCAAAATATCAAATGTTGATGAGGACAGGGGACTCTCAGAAATTTCATACATTATGGGTGGTGTTGGCTGAGTAGAGGGATGAGATAAAATAGGTAAACCAATACAAAAGTTGCTTTTCGGTGTCTATTGACGGCAAAAGTAAGCATACTTCATGAGCCAGTAATCAAAGTCCTTTTCCATGTATGTTATGGTTTGTGCCTAGATGTCCCCCCAAAGCCTCATGTGCTCATAGGTGGGGCTTTTTCAGATGAGGCTGAATCAAGAGTGTGTGATGCTGGGATTAAGGGTGTGTGATCACTAAATCAATCTACTGATTGGCTTGACACTGCCCTAATCCCAGCAGCCTGGATAAAACATAAAGGACAGAAAGAGGCTTGTCTACTCATTGCTTACCTCACTGCTTTCTATCTGTCTGCCATGCTGCCCTGCCTTGGAGCCAGCCAATTATGTACTGAAACCTCTATAAACTGTGAGCTAAATCAACCTTTCTTCTCTTAACTGTGGGTGTCAGGTATTTTGTCATAGCAACGAGAGAAAAGTAACTAAAACAATATATATCAAAGAAAAACACATCTATTTTCACCAAATATTGTGAATTAGAAAGTTTTGGTATCCCTCGAAACTATGCATATCTTTATCCACTGTAGTGGTAATAAATAAATTATTGTAATGAGCAATGAGAACAGCCTATAACAATGTATGATAATGGAGATTAACTTTTTAAAATAACATCAAATCGAACAAGCTGGACACAAAGACTACATGCTGCAGGGTTCCATTTATGTGAAGTTTAAAGCAAGGTAGACTAATTTACACTAAAAGAGGTCAGAACAGTAGTTATCTTTTGGAGATCGGGGCAATTAGTAAAGTTAAAAGGCCATGAGATGTTTCTGGGAGTGGTGGGAATATTCTATGTCTTAATCTTATGCCAGTTGAACTGATGACTTTCCATTGGTGAAAATTTACTCTTCTGTACATTTGTGGTTTGGGCACATTTCTGTGTTAATAGTAGAGTGATGAAACAGTTTAACAAAAAGGTTGTTTTACACAATGAAGGAGAATTATAAAGAAAATATTCAGAATATTTGAACAACAGGGTACTGTAATTTCACACTTTGTGGTCCTGCACTTTGATACAAATTATAACAATAGCAGATGCATTATACAAATTATTGTAAAATTTTAAAATAAAAATGCCATGAATGATTTTCAGTATAAGCCTGCCATGCAAGGAGCTTGGACATCATCATGGTCGTCAGTACAGGCAAACACAGGGTAAATGGAGAAACACTGGACTTTTATTTGATCCATCAGAGAACTGAAGCTGTATGGTAAACCACCACCCTAAAATTTGGGGAGAGGAGCATATTCAAAAAAGAAAGAGCCTAGATCAACATACTTATCACAGAAGGCTCTGGAACTATAAATTGCTGGGAACACTAAAAAGGGAGCTGGTGAATTACTGGAGGTCGACTGTGACTCCCATTTAGCGTGTGAGTAAGACTCGCTGGGAATCAGTGTCTCAGTGGGTCCTGTACATCCCTGAGCTCTCCTTCCGGGACAACCACAGAGTTCTCACTCTAGTGATTCTCAGTGATGCTAGTCGGGGAGAGGAAGATACCAGAGGTCCTTCATGGAAGCCAGGACCTGACCAAGCTGCTTTTTGCTCAGTGAATCCAACCTGCACTATTTCTAGTATCACCTACAGGCAGGGATTTTAAGGCTTCCTTCTGGAATACAGAACAGGTAATTTAAGTGGAGCCTCCCAAAACTAATAGTCAGGAGAGGTCACAGAGACTGTGCAGAGTGGAAAGGCAGGAAAACACTCAGATTTAAGACAAGGCCTTGTTGCTGTTATCTAGTGCCGTGGAACAAAATACCTTAAAAACTTCAGTGTGTCTTAAACCAATTACGAATTCATTATGTCTTACAATTTTGTGAGTCATGAACTAAAGCTTCAGCTGAATGATTCTTCTGTTTATTTGGTGCTAATTATGGTCACTGGGCGGTATTCAGTTTGTGGCTGGAATGATGTACAAGGTCTGAGACAGCTGTGTCTTTATGAGATGCGATCAAAAATACACAGAATGCTGCTGCCAAGTGGCATTCAGTGGAAAGGCAGGCCCACAAAATCATTACGGTGTGTTCTTACCCGCTTTACTCACCAGATCTGGCACCATGCAACTTCCGGCTCAAAGTCAAAATGACCATGAAAGAAGAATGTTTTGAATCAAGTCAGGGCATCAAGGCAGCCACAACAGCACAACTAAGACACTCACAAAAGAGGACTTCCAGAACAGCTTCAGAAAGTGGCAAGAAGGATGGGAGAAGTATATTCATGGTCAGGGGAGAGTACTTTCAGGGGAATTGATGGCAAGTGCCTTTTACCACGGTAGATTTTTTAAAATTTGAATTCACTTTATTTTCTAGTCACATCTCATAAAAGTGTGTGTGTATGAGTAATATATATTGCAAAATACAAAAAAAAAAAAAAGAAAAAAGCTTAAAAGAGTAAGGAAATTAGAAATCAAGAGAGTAAAATTTTAAAACATCTGTAGCTCATATAACGGAATAAACTGTAAATTCACAGTCAATGACAAGAATTAGTAAACTGAAATGTGTAAGTATAAAGATATTTTAAAATTATATGAAAAAGCAGTTAAGAGACAAAGATCCATTGAGAATCTCAAAGAATTCAAAGCATAAAATAGATAATGGATTAAATTTCCAAAACTGAATAAAAATATTCTGAGATTAGAAGTATAAACCAAAGATGAAGTTGAAAAGCTTTTATAAAAGACAAAAATTCTACTTAGGTAGAGTTTAGTGAAATTGCATGAAGACTATACCTATATATGTACATTATATTATATATAATAGTTTGTAGTTTATATTTTAATAATTTCTTCTTTCAAACCAGCAGACAGAAGAAAAAATTCTAAGTATTAAGGTTGAAAATTCTAAATTAAAACGCCCTGACTTGATTGAAAACATTCACCTTTCATGGTCATTTTGACTTATACATGATGTTTACACATCTCAGGAAAAGAAAAATAGCATGATGTTTTTTTGAATAGATGAAATTGATTGGTCCCCCTCATATGGGGGACCCTACAGGATGTCATATATTGCAGAAAACCCATTACACTGCCAGTCCTTAGAGAAGAAATTGAAAATGCATGTGTAGCAATCTCAGTGACCAAGGTTCCCAAGAAGCAGTTCACTGTACTAATAAATGTCGGGAAACTAATGGCCACCACTTTGAGAACCTCTTGCAAATGTAGATGCCAAAGGTAACTTGTATTAATCTCATGACAGCTCAATAAATTTAGTCATTGCAAAAAAAAAAAAAACTTGCAATGAACTTTCATTAGCAACCACAGACCCAGGAAACAATAGAAAATATATTTACAAGTTGAAAATAACTCAGTTTAGAATTCCTTCTTTGGTTATTTCTGGGTATTCTAGAATGAAGACATAGCAAAAAATAAAGACATTTTGACAATGAGAAATTAGTACTCAGAGAACTTTGCTGAGAAACTATTAAGGAATGTATATGAGTTATAAAATTGGGAATTACAGAGGATTAGGGGATGCAAAAATATGAGTGACTGACAGTATTAAAAAACATTCTCGCTCCATTAAATTACTTTTATAAACAAAGACATATTACTATATTGGATGGTCAATGTATGGGCAGCTAAGATCTTTTGCTTGCAGAGTATACTCATTAAACTTGGGTAGAATTTTTACATCAAGATGTCATAGAATTTCACATGTGTTGAACTCGAATGTATTATTCTTAGTGAAAGAAGTCAATCTCAAAATGATAACATATTGCATGGCTACTTTTGGATAAAAAAGGGAAAACTTTTGAGGCTGAAAACAGCAGTAATTGGCAAAGGTTAGGGTTAGAAGGAGAGTCTGACTTCAAAACTCAGAGTGAAGAAACTCTGTGAAGTGCTAGCCTCCATGAACGTAAACATTATATGTTGAAAATATGAGATAAGAGAAATAATACCAACAAGAATGAAAATGGGAAAAGAGGATTTACAGGAGGAAAGGAGGAAGGAAGTAAAGCAAAAGGGATTAAAAGAAGAATTAAGCTGTATTATGTACACATACCCACTCCCCAAGATGACTGTAAACTACATACCCTGCAAACATTTACTAATAAAAAAATAATAGAAATTCAGAAAAAAAGAAATTGCTTAGAATCCTGCCTGTGTTGGTGGCTACAAGAATCCATGTATGCATTAAAATTCACAGAATTACACCCCAAACAAGTGATTACTGGTGTAAATATTTTTTAAAAAGTAAAAGAAACAAAAATAATGGTAACCAATAAAATTTATAATTTCAAATCAGCAGAAGGAAGAAGAAAAATTCTAAGTTAATCTAAGGTAAGATAATAAATGATTAAAAAAAGAAACAGATAAAAAGCCTTAAAATAGAAAATACACGATAGTAGTAATAGTGTTGTTGGTGGTAATAAAAGCATTCATGATACATTTACTATGCACCATTTTAAGCATTTTACTTATACAATGAATTTTACAATAAGTCTTATTATTATCAACATTTTTTAGATAACAAAAATAAGCAAACAAAATATAAAAACAAAGCTAAGAGATACATCAAAGTAACCAGTCCAAATCACAGAGTCAGTAAAGGCTGAAAACGGGATTTGAAAATAGAAAACAAACAAAAACAAAAATATCAGAAATAAAAATAAATGTAAGTGGGCTAAATTCTCCTGTTAGATTGTATCTAATAATAATTAAAAAAAGAGCAGGTAAGAGACACAGACACATGCCTAAAGCAAAATTAAATGGAAAGGCGAAATATAAAAATATAAAAAAACTAATGGAGGGGGAGAGAGAAGAGAGGGAAAGGGGATGAAAAGAGAAATTAAGATGTGTCATGTACACGTACCACCTCCATGTAATAAATTTAAACATTAAGTACTGCAAACATTCACTAAGATAAATAAATAAGTAAATAAATAAATAAAGTAGAAAAAAGTACAAATTAACTAATAAGCTATTAACTAAAAAATATAAAAGCAAGAAATTAAAGTGTTTGGTACTTACATTAGACAAAGTAAAATTTGAAGCCGAAAGAATTATTAGGGATAAAGAGAAATACTACATATTTATAAAAAGAATAAAAAGATATACAGAGGAAGGATTAATTCTCTAATAAGTGTTCAGAATTCCTTCATGAAGCAAGGGACATTTGAGGTTTTAAAGAAAGAGCTGCATATAAGGATGGATGTGAATGGAGAGAATGGCAAGGAAATGGAAACAGGTGTTATTTAATGTGCCAGAAGATGTATCTAGGTGTAAAACAGTAACAGCTGGATTGCTTGCATCAGGAAGATATTAAAAATTGGAAGACCAGTTAGGAAGTTTAAAATGTTCTAAGAAAATGGACATGTGAAATATAGACTCAGTTTTCTCTCTATTCCCAACCTAATCACCTACATGACCGAGAATACAGAATGGACCATGGAACAAAAAGAATATGAAAGGCAGAGAAGATATCACCTTTGGCAGTATTTTCTTTATCATAGAAGTGACTGCTAGCTCTCTCTACAGAAATTCACAAGACAGGGAAAGAAGAATTCCTTATAACACAATGAAGGAAACTTACTACACCAGAGAACTGGAGGGCTACTCAGCGGTTGGCACAAGGGTGGAGTTAGTTAGATTCAGATTAAAAAACTGCATTGACAGTAACTGAGTTGGAGGACAATTTTGAGTGTAATGAGATATATTCAGGGGCATTAGCAAGATGATCCACGTCAAACACAATCATACAGAAGAAAAGTAAAGTTCTAGAGTTTCCATTCTTAAAAATGATAGCTCCCCAAGGAATGAAGTTTATCCCATCAGTAGCTGTAGAAACCAGAGAATAATAAAGTTGCATACTCAAATGATGATTTAAAAAAATTAGTATCCATTTCTGTGATGATAATATAAACATGACATGAAGAATACTTGAATTATTTGCTTCAGTTTTAAACAAAAAAACTGTTGGGAAGATTGTCATTACCCATAGTTGAATTCTTTTTGCTTGAAAGGCTAGGGCAAATAGAAACATACACAGTAAATGTTCAATATAAGAACAGACATAAATCAACTTAGTGGCACCAAAAACACAAACAATGCTTGCCAGAGAAAAGGATTCAATTATAAGCCACTCGAGAAATAAATTCTTAGCTTTGTTCCTATGAAGTACTAGCACACAATGAGCATTTAAAAAAGTTTTGTTTAATGAATGAATAAAAAGTCACTTTAGATAGTAATAGTAAAGACTTGTGGAGAAAGGCAATTGAATTTTTGAAGTGGAAAATCAAGCTCTCTTCACATAAAAAAGTTATGTGCACAATTAGAGAGCTATATGAACCAGGAGCAATCAGTGACTTTAGATTCTTTCAGGTTTAACAAGTCTTTGAAATGTCCTCTTCAAAGGACTGATCGAGAAGAGAGAATAATTTGGCCAGATATCTCCTCTGGCACAACTTTCCTTAAGGTTCTCCTGCAGCTTGATGGAAATCCTCAGGAAAATATCCTCATGAAAGACTCAAAAAGGAACCAGGATACTATGAGCAAGACAATCACACTGTTTTAACTCAACCACCCAATATACAAGTGGTTGATAAGCTACAAAGAAGTACCAAAGAAAAATAAGTTATTTTGAAACAGAAGTTGTTAAGATTATTTACAGGCCACACAATGGGTGCTAAAAAATGTTTATTGAATGAATAAATGAATGCATATTCAGTTAATACATTAGCCCACTCTAATATATCAGTTAAAAATGAAACTGAAAGAAAGAAATAGTTATAATATTGGAGTTAGAGAACCTGACATAGATAAGGCTACTGCAGTACATAGTTCCCTAAAGAAGGAACATAGAGTCAGGAAGACAGCAAGTTTAAGGGCAATCTGGGCAACTTATTGACTTAGCAAGACCCTGTCTCAAAATAAAAAGTAAAGGGATATGGAGATAGCTCGGTACAAAGGCCATGGGTTTAATACAAACAAATCCTTGTCCAGAAGGCTACTGATTGATAAAGTGGATTATCACAAAGACATTGAGTAGGCAAAGCAATTTGTTTTAAAACCAGGTGATAATGGATCTCTTGAAAATAGTATTCCATTACGACTTCCACAAAAATAGTCACTTTGCTTTAGGAGGGCCAGAGTTGGGACTCTGAATTAATTATGGTAATTTTGAAGTATTTATGCAAGAGAAGGACTGTGTGTATGAATAAGTAAGTGTCTCTTCGTAACATTTTCTGATGAATAAATCAGTTTAAAATTGGAAATCTGTGTCCTCTGGTAATTTCCTCTAAACCTACTTTCCTGTGAAATCCCTTTTCAAAATTAACACACCTAGAAGACATTCATTAAACATTTGTTGAATGGATGAATTTTGATGTGACATTGAGATAATACTTTAAGGTTAGTATTACTATAAAGTAGCACTTAATATACATTTTTCATAAAAATGTTTTGCAATGATTACATGACCATAATGAAATTTAATGCTTGGGTCCAAGTTGCAATGACATAGGCCTGCTATGAGCTAGGACTGTGCTTCACATAGCCAAAAGTCTCACCTCTGTTTATAAAAAAAAGGCATTAAACACAATTTGTATGCATAATGTGTGCCACGCTGTGGAACTAGGGACAGTCTGCAAAAGAGGCAATGGAATTACTGAAGAGGGCAATGTCCTATTAGCTGAGAATATATAAAACAACAAGAATGAGGACATAATTAAAGGTAATAAAATCATAAAATGACACCAAATATGTATTACTAAAAATTTTTTGGAATACTAAAATACTTTGGAGTTTGTAATACTAGACCAAGAAATTCAACTTTTCAGAGTGAGAAGTAACTTTTATAACTCATCTTTGACTAGGAAATATTAATAAAAATATCAACCAGTATCATGAGAAATTAAATTATAGGTTCATGTAGAGAAGCGCCATAGGAAATATTTTGGTGTTTCAGTCCCAGTATTTTTAAGTCAAAATCAGCTGATCCCAGATACAGCCCAGTACTCCATTAATAGGGCCAGCACTAAACACACCCAAGGAGCCATCTTCGTGGTAGAGGCGCAAGACTTGCATGTGTTATCAGATTAAACCATTTTACAGCCGAAACCATGTGTACAATGCTCTCATTTTACACAAGGCTCGAACAATTAGGCATCCCCTATGAAGCTGCACAGCTCACAAAGGGCCCACTGCAAGCAGAATGTAGATGCTGTATCCTCCTTCTAACTTCCTTCTGTTAACACTGACTTTCCCAACGCATAAGAACAGAAAGAAAAAAGAAGCAAACAAACAAGAATTAGGTTTCAAGACAAACATTATTTCTATCCCCTAAAAATGAGTGTTAAAAGCTTTGATTTCTTGCGCTATACTGTACTTTCATTGAAGATTTGTGTAGGGGCAGGGGATTTAGCTCAGTGGTTAGAGTGCTTGCCTAGCAAGCTCAAGGCCCTGAGTTCCATCCCCAGCACCAAAAAAAAAAAAAAAAAAAAAAAAAAAAAAAAAAAAAAAAAAAAAAAAAAATCAAAGATTTGTGTAGACATACTAGAGGTTAAGGACGAGAAATTGAGTCCGAACTCTTCATTTTGGAAAATTTTGAGCATCTACAAAAGCAGACAGAATAGTATAATGAAGTTGTCATGTGCACACCATCTACCTTCAACAATTATCTCTTGGCCAATCTTACCTATTTCCTAATCTTCCTTTCTTCTACAATATAATTTTGAAGTAATCCAAAGATTATATTAGTAAATGTATTTGTCTGTGCCTTCAAATGTAACTAAAACATTTTATCACACATAGAAAATTAATAATAGTCCTTTAACATCACTATTGAACTCAATGTTCAAAATCTGAATTGTCCTAGAGATGTCACAATTTTTAGAATTTCCTTTGAATCAAGAATAATTTAAATTTTACTAAATTATTGAAAACACAAACTAACCAAATCTGTTGTGATGAAAGTCACCCCAAGATGTACCTTTGGTTTTACACCTTGAAAAACAGGGGGACAAAAGTATACCATCATGAGGATGTGGGAATAAGATCATTATTTTTGTATAACTGTGTTAAAGAGACCCAATTTAATAGACAGAAAAGCATTTTAGTACAGATGAGTTTATGATTAAAATACAGTGGCTGGTGGATAGCAATGCTCATATGCCACGATGAACCAAACTTTCATTTACATCCATACATCTGAGCGATCCTGTGTAAAGTGCCACCCAGAGGAAGTAAGCCCCATTGTGCCCCACCAAGACATGAAAGTGTACTCTAATATTAAAGTCACGGCAGGCATTAGATATGGATCACTGTAGGACAAACTCCACAGGAGAAAAGCGGTCAGGCCTGGAGTCGAGGGGCCAAAATTCCAGCCAAGGCTCAGCCAGAATGTGGGTCTGCACAAACCTGTTGAACTCCAGGTGTCAGGATCTTTACTGGTATAAAAAGGAGTGGCCAAGGTGGCCTCTGAAGTCCCCTCTATATCTAGTAGGGAACAGTTATAAATGCTGATTGAACTTCAAAGGTATCATTTCATTATGAAATTAAATGCTGATGTGCTCCATCGGCCACATAGTTGGTGAAGAACAAAATCTGAAGTGGTAACTGATTTCTAGTTCCATTAGATTCTGTCTAATGATGGCGCTCTGCGATTATGTAATTTGCTTCTGCAGAGGACAACCTTTGGGAGCAGAAGAAAGCAAGCAGAGACCTAGTTTTAGTATAACTGAGGACTGTCACTAGGGTTGAGAACAAATTCCACCAGATTTCTTATATTAAAGCTTGATGGTGTCACACAGGGATGTACTAGCACCCCCGGTTGGTTGGTTGGTGAGATTTATCAAATAAAATTATAGCACGATCAGTTTGAGTCACAGATAAACAGTGAATAATTCCATAATAAACTTTGTATTAATGTTTTATACTAACGATATTTATTATCTTGGTAGAATTTAAATTTACTTGGATGTCCTGTATTTTACCTGATTTGTGTGCACACACACACGCACTCACACACATACACACCAGAATCACTCCAAAGCCGAGCTTTAAAATGCTTTTAGCTTGATATTAGTCAAGAAAATGTGGCTCACATGAGGGCTGATACTTGGGAGAAGACAGAAACACTCTTGAAAGGTACAGATCATTCGTAATTACAATACAATAGATAATCTTTATTTATTCATTTTATCCAGAATTTGAAATTCACACTGACAATGTCATGTGGGATTTTCCCCCCAAATTAGTCAGTTTACTAGTACAATTCATAAAAGTTTTTTCAAAGAGAAACTAAATGGTTTTGCTTTGATAAATAGTTCTTGTGTGAGTGTTATTCTGACATTATTTAATGTACGCCTCGCAAGATGATGAGTAAACCTTATTTAATAAAAACAAGTCGAGGCTCAGAAAGGTTATGTTATTTTGTCAAAGTCACAAAGACATAAAATGACAGAACTAAAACTGGAGAGAAGAACCACTGACTCCAAGTTCATTGTAGCACTTGACCTCCAACTCCCGTGTGAGGGGACATTAAGTCATGTGTTAATGGTTGTGGATTACTGAGTGCGAAATATGCTTGGAGAGTGCTAAGCAATCTATATGTATTATATTATTTCATTCTTATGGTAGGATGAGATGTTAATTATGACCCATTTTACCCATGGTGGGACATACTGAGGCTCAGAGAGGTAACTTGCTGACAGAATAACAACTGGTAATTGATAGAGCTATATTAAACCTAAGTCCGTTTGCCTCTCCCAAGGGACCAAATTGCTTAATCATTGTGTTGCACTTATTATATAGTTTAGTTACCATTTTTGAGACAGTAGTCACTGTAATAAGTTGGAAAATAAATAAGATCAAGTGATCATTATGTAGCAGATTGTTTATATGAATTATTCCACTTAATCTTCGAAACAACTAGAGGGGTGGGTAGTTATTATACAAAGATTTTGAAGCACATGTTGTATGCCAGGCCCACAGTTTAAGTGCTGAGGGTACAAAAATGAGCAAACAGTAAAAAATTTCTACTCTTCATGATGCTTACATTAGAATGGGGGAGAAGAGTGAGGCTAAATAAGCACATAGAATGTTACAGACTGGAAAATCCTAATAAGAAAATAAAGCAGAGGAGGATGTATGTTGTAGGTTCAGGGTCAAGAGGGTGCTGCTGGCCATTTTGGAAAGTAACTAGGGAAGATCTTACTGAGAAGATCATTTTTAAGTTGGAGTTGACGTACGTAAGGGAACAAGCTGTGTGAGTATCCAGACACCATTCCAGGCAGAGGAACAAGCAGGCACAGAGGCCCGGAACATACCCGGAGTAGCAAAGACCAATAGGGGAAATGTGTCGGGAAAAGTGAGCAAAAGACAGAACATTAAGATACGGATGAGAAAGGACGTGAGGGTGTAAGCATGCATCGAACAAAGTTTGGCCTTGTAGACATAGCAGTGACATTGGCTTTTATCCCAGTGAAATGGGGAGCTTTTACATACTCTGGGGCAATGGAATAGCGTAACTGCTTTACATTTTAATATGTGTACTCTGGCTGCCAATTTGCAAGTAGACAGAAGAAGGGGGCGAAGACAGACGTAGGACAGCCAAGTAGGAATCCGCTGCGGTCATCTGGGGATGAGCCGGCCCAGGATGGGAGCACACGGGTGAAGAGAAGTAGTGGGATTCTCTGATAATGGAGCAAATGTGACTTGCTAACAGAGCAGATGCAGGATGTGTGAGGATTTAATCTTCAGTTTACTGACCGAGAAACGGAAGCTCACGACTCTCCCATAAAGAACTCATTAACACAGAAAAATAAATCCTGGTGGGGGAATTCAAACCCAGACCTGCCTAACTCTAAAACACATCCAGTTTTCATTACATTTTCATCGTTTCTTAAGCACATTTAGGGAAAACAATGTAAATTCTCTTTAAATATGCAGCAAAACTTGGACAAATTTCAATTTGAGAAAACCACAGCTTCCAGAAGGGTTATGTTTCAAAGTCAGTAAGACAGCCCCTTAAAATTTGGAAGGCCTTTTTTCTCTCACAGAAACACCCTTAAAAGTGGTTATTATTTTTTAAAAAATGGTTATTAGTTTCCAGGGAAATCCACAGATTTTTTGTGTAACCCATATTCTAGCTGAATCACCATAGACACTTTTAATTAAGAAATACATTAGAAACCAAGTATGTTGTCATGTTAATAATTAATCAATACAAAATAACAGGAAATATATTATTTTTTAATGATGTAGGAAGTAGAACAAGTTATACTGAGACAGATAGAGGATAATGAGAATACTGTGAAGACTTAGCAGGGCCTTCCAGAAGTTTCTAAGTATATTAGAAAGGAATGCTATTGGTGTACTGTGCCCATGTCACTTGTAAACATTCTGGATTTTTGGATTTTCTTTTTATAGATACGGATGTTGCCTTGCATATGTGGACCATAACTGAAGCTGTCTCTTTCCTATTACACTAAAAGATTTGAGGGAAAGAGAGAAATAAAGAACAAGAAAGAAAACAAGTATTCCCCTAGGTGGTCATGTTAACTGGGAAGTTTTAAGGAAAAGGCGGTCTGATGCATTTTTGTGCTTCTGTGGAAGAGTACTAATTTAAGATGTAACCAAGGAATGATAAAGAAGAAGCCAGGAGAATGCTGCAAATGCTACAGTGGAAGAGATTTCAACCCAGGTCATCACTTGCACTGGTCACCACCTGACATAGCTTTAAAATACATTTGGTTACGATCTCAAACAGCTTTGGAGAAGTCCAGAGTCCATAGTACCAAGGAAACAGCAAGATAGAGATGTGGGCAGGGTGCGGGTGGAATACAGGCTGAGCTGTGATGAAAGACGGGGAGTTAGCCAGTAGGAGGGAGACTGTAGGTAGAGGAGGAAGTGAATGCTAAAGCAGGTCAGGAATGCATGATTCATTGGCAAGTTCAGGCAGTTTCATAGAGTCAGAAACGATGTGCAAAGAGACAAAAGTTGAGCCATAATCCTCTGAAAACATTTCGGAACTGAACTTAAAGGGATAAGGAGCTTGGCTTTGACTGGGAATGCAAGATGGAGCCTTTAAAAACTTTAAGTAGGAGAGAGACACTCAAAGGGGGAAAGGAAGAAAGGAAGGAAGGAAGGGAGACAGGAAAGCAGGAAGGAGTGAGGGTGGCCTGGTAGCAGTAAAGAGAATGAATCTGAAGTGAAACTAAAGGCAAACTAAGAGATATTCCAGGTGAAACTATAAGGGCTAGAGCTAAAATAGTGGAGGAGGTAAAGAAGAGAGATAAATTCGAGAGCCATTAAAAAGCTAGATATGTAAGACTTACTGACTAGGTAGAAAGTTGGTAAAACAGTATTAGAAATATATGAAATTTGAGCCCTGTAAGTTTTACTGTCTGTACCTTCACTGGTGGCTGTTAGGCAAGTTAGTTAACCTCTCTCGGGCTCCATTTCCTCCTTTGTGAACAGATGACATAATGAAGTACAATTCCAAAGGCTGCAGCACATGAAGGTGTCCAAGACATAGTAAGTGCTAATGTTATTTACTACTGTTGCTATTGCCAGGGAAGTGAGGAGGGGTTTGTGGGCCGGAGAAGTACAGGGAATACCAGAAGAGCAGGGAACGAGGTAAAAGGCATACGCTCAGTTTGAAGTTCTCAAATTTTTATTTTTTTCTGTGATGGGGAAGCTAGGAATCCAGGCTTCAGGTGGCAGCTGGGAATCCAGGCTTGACAAGCATAAAAATGTCTGAAGTTGAGTAAACGTAAACAACTAGGCAAAACTGAAGATCTCATCAGGAAGACTATAAGAAATGAGAACAGTTAGCAAAATCTACAGTGTTGAGAGGTGATGGTAAGGAAGTTGTGGAAGGGATTTCTGCAAGGCAGAAAGAGTGCTGGGAGAGAAAGACTCCTCGCTGTCCTAGAAGAAAGTTATCCTGCCCTTCCAAGGGCAAGACAACGAGGCCACCTATCAAGGTGCTTTTAATTTCTGAGCCTACCCATTAAACAATTAGTATATATTTTAAGGGGCATTTATTTTATTATTATGTCAGAATATTTTGAGTTATAATCCTGTATCTTATCTCATTTTACCGATTAGTCTCTGTTTACGATACACATGGAATTTAAAGGGAAGAAAATTTAATTATTTTCAACATTAGTCAATGATTCTCATTTTTCAGGAAATCACAGTAGTCTAACTTTCATCATTACTCAGAATTAGTCAGATTTTATTGTATAATGTGAGCCAAGTGAATTAAAGTGAACATTAGAATCAAATCCCATGGTATCGCTGGTGATTTCCAAGAATGCCCTAGGTACTCACACAGACGGAGTAATGATTGCAACAAAGACTATTTCATCCAACCAGGAAGAGCATTTGTGTCTTAAACTTTTAAACTAGGTACTTATTTTGGAAATAAAAGAAAAACAAAATAGGGAAAATGTTCCCGAGAAGGAGCAAATACAGGAAAGGAGAGGGAGAGCCCAGTCTAATACGTTTCCCTAGAGCCACGCAAGTTGAAAGGAGGAAAGTAGGGCTTGACTTAATGACACCAGTATTCAGGCTGACAGCTGGGGCTTAGAGACCATAGGGTTATGCCAAGACTCCTGCGAAAAACCACAATGACACATTGGAACAGAGCTCAGCTGTTGGGAAAGGTTTATGAACAAAGTCAATCCACTTCTTCCTAGGAGACACTCTGAGCAGCCTTATCTATCCAGGATGACTGTGTAGAAAGAAGGAGGGTGACATGGTGGAACACACTTGTAAGCCAGCACTCTGAGAGGCTGAGACAGGAAGATTGTAAGCTTGAGCCCGAACTGGGCAATTCAGCAACTTAGAGACACTTTCCAGAATAAAAAATTTTCAAAGGGCTGGTTATCTGGCTAGGTGTAAAGGCCCCTGGGTCTAATCCCTGGTAAACCCTTCCACACATGCTCGAGTGCACACACATGCACATGCACACGCACACACACGTACATGTACACAAGAAGGAAGACAGAACAAAGTAGAAGTTAGATATGTACATAAAGTGGAGAGCGTAAGATGGAACGGAAGGATGTTCATGGATTCCTGGTATCTTCAAAGACATCCTGTGCACTGTTGCTATTTTGAGTTGCTTGCAGTTGTGGTAAAATATGCATATGTAACATAATATTTAACCTCATAGTTCAGTGGAATTAAGTACATTTACATTGTTCTGCAACTATTACCTGTTCCCTCTCTAAAACATTTTTATCTTTCCAAAGTGAAACTCTGTTCCTATTAAATAATAACTCCCTAATAATCTATTTCTCTAGTCCCTGCACCATTCTACTTTGTCTTTAAGAATCTGACTACTCCAGAGAGCTCACCTAAGTGGAATCCTATGACAGTTTTTACTATGTGACCTTATTTTTCGTAGTGCAGTGTCTTTAAGATTCCTCCACATTGCAGCATGTGTCAGAATTTCATTTCTTTTTAAAGCTGAGTCATATGCCATTCTATGTATGCATCATGTGTTTTTTGTCCATTCATCTACCAATGGACAGTTGGGCTAGTTCCACCTTTTCACTATTGTGATAATGCTGCTACAATCACTGGCACTTGTTCATGTAAGGCATCTTATTTTTTGCTTAACTTCTGACTTGCCAGGCCATATCTTCTTACTCCATCTGTCTGAACCCATTGAGAGCATTCTAGTTTTAGATGTGTTCAAGCTAGAATTGTCCATTTGTTCAGGGTGATATATAGGGGATTTTTGTACCATATCAGATGCTTAAAAAGTGACTCTATGCCTAGAATATCTTTTTGTAAAAATCTAGACTATTGCAGAATTTTATGAACATATCTATACTATTATACTCGAGTGTTAGAGGAAGAAATTAAGTCAAATATGACGAACTGTCAAAGATATCTAAGTAGCAAAGAGTAGTTTGCCAGGGTGGTGATTTTGGCTCCCATTTTTCTTTTTAGAGACCACTGGTTGTTTATTTTTCCCTTAAAAGAACTATGAGTTACTTATCATTTTGTTCCCAAACGTCTTTGCATTTCTAAATTCACCCAAATTCTCAGAGCTCCCCAAAATATGATCAGATACCAGCACCTGATCTCTCACATCTTGAATAGGAAGCCCCCTCCCAGTGGGATGGAATTAACACTCTTAAAAAATTCCATTGATTTCTATGCCACTATCCAAAATGAGATTACCAGGAAGGACCATTTTAAATTTAAATGAATGCTGCCTTAGTTGGAATAACTTACTCTTGATCCTCACATTTGTAATCAATAGAGAACTCTGTACTGCATCTGATTTTTCACATTTTTCAGCTAAGTCAGGAATCCTAATGCAAAAATCCACTCTGTTATGTGGATTCGTGAACTGTCTAGAGGGTTCTGGGTCCATTAACCAATGAATAGATTACCAAGAGTCACAAATAAAATGTTTTTGTCTCCAGCTAAGACAGTCTTGCCCCAATATTATTCGTGTGATTTCAAGAAGAGTGGTTACTGTTTGCTTTAGTTTCACACCTGGGTATTAATAAAGAACAAGGAGTTTCTTTTGGTATTAATCAAAAATTCTAAAGCAAAATTAATTACACATGCACTTTTAAACCTCTAGATCCTGGAGCTGGTAATGACAGCATTTTAGAATTTATTCATTCAGATCCCAGAGTGAATGAGCATAATACAAGGTATTACTTATTCAGAGTGTGAAGGGCCTGCAGCGTCTGGGGCCAGGTACAGACCTGTCTGTTAAATGGGAGGCACATGACACCCTGGTCATGACTGAGACCTCCTAGTATCACCTCTGTCTTACCACCCTCGAGCTGCAGCCAGCCAACATATGTCAGGACTTTTATACTCACTATGATTAGTATAATGCTTCCAAGTGCTGAAAATCCATTCGTATCTATTGCCAGATTCACACCAATTGGGACAATGGTATTGTTGAAAAATGACAAAAATCAGTCGATACTTTTATAATTAAGAAATGTCAAATAAGATGCTGTCAGCCATGCTGAGTGGCATGTAGTAGTTTAAAAAATAATACCTATGCCATTCCATGTTATACACAGAGGTAAATAACTGGATCAATCATAAATCAGTCTTTGTAGGCACAGGCAGCATAAAAATCTAATATTCTCAAGGAAATTTCTCTTCTTAGTCAAAGCTATAACTGAACATGTTTAGGGCTAATGTTAAATATTAATGGTTTTTCTTTCCCTTTCTCTCTCTTCTTTCTTTCCTGCCCCAATCTCTGCCATCCTCTCTCTTTAAAAGGCAAAACAAAGTCATTCTGCCCTTTCTTCAGAATTGTATGTGCCCTCTCCAACACCCGAGGCAGTGAAAAACAATGAAGAAATGACAGTATCTGATCTGTTTTTCTCTCCACAATGCTGGAGATATTTAGTATCTCATAGACTGCTTTAACTTTTTGGCAGCCCCAATCACAACCACACTCTGACCGCTCACACCATGTACGCCGCCTATTCAGAGCAGGGCCACACAGGCCTGTGAGGAAAGCTCTTCTGCCTGCTTACAAATGGCTTACTGCGGGCCAGATACTCTTCTTGTTGCAACACTCACTCTATGCATTCATTCATGGATATGTTTCAGCTTAATTTTTAGGAACCTTATAATCTTGTTAAACGGTTTACAGCTTAAAATCGGATGGTGTTAAAAGTATAGAAATTTAAAAAATGGCTCAAACCATGCCCCATCTCTGATATAAAGATAGCTGTTAAGCATTTACCAGCACATTACTTCATTTACTCATCTAGTATGTACTGAGTACCTACTATGTGCCAAATACTACATAGGTTGCTAGGATGAAAATAGTAACAAAAATCTTCAACCTTGTGGAAAAGATGGGTTATAAATAAGTACATCGATAAGTGCTATTTAGAAAAAAGTGACTACAGAGAGTGATCAGCAAAATGAAGGAAAGACAGATGGTATAACTGAAAATAAAATAAAGAACGAACCTCTCCCTAGACACAGTAGAGTCTAGTAGTTTGGAGAGTAGTTTCTGGAGTCAGTCAGTCCACGGTATATTCTAAACTGATAATCCTACATGGTGTGCTGTGCGGGCTATGTATGCTGGCGGTATGACCGGGAACATTACTTAACATCTCCAAGACTTTATGATCCAAATAGAATGTTTGGCTCCAGGGCCTGGCATATGTTTTGAGCTAATCCGAAAGAATGTTAACTATAATTATTATTATCATTATTCTCTAAACTAACATTTAAAAAGAAAGTTAGTATGCAAAATGTGAGCCTGGTGAAGAACCAAGAAAAGATATTTAGTCAAAAGAAAATACAAGTGCAACATCTTTGAGGTAGAAATAGTTCTTGATCTGAGAACTATTAGAAGCTTCAAGCGGCTGGAAGAAATTGGCAAAGGGCTGAAGAGAAGGGCCAGGAGATCGTGAAGGGCCCTTTAGCCACTGGGACACATCCAGATTTTACTGTTCATATACCTGGAAGTCTCCACACAGATTTAAACAAAGTAGTGACATGAGTCACTTTATAGTTTTAATATCTATCTTCTTACACCTTGGTGGTGAATGGAGTTAGAGACTGCAGAAGTAGATGCAAAAAGATCAGATTAAAATCTAATGCAATAATTTGGACATTATAGTGCTTTGCATGATTTGATAACAAAGGAGGTAAGGGAACAGATTCGGGATTTATTTTCAAGGTAAAATAAGTTGAATTTGGTAAAGAATCAGATAAGGCTATGCTAGATTGCCTTTTTCAGAGATGAATACAATAATGCATGTTCCACACATCCTCACCTAATGTGATCTTGGCAGTCTCTCATCTATAAGCGGATTCCGCTTTTCCTCCTTTTCTATCTTACTGTGATTGTGACTGCACAAATGACGCTGTGTAACTTTCAAGGCTAAGTTATGTGGACAATGTAGTTTTCACCTTGTACTGACTCAAGTAGTGTTCCACAAAATCCATATCTACCCAGACCTCAAAATGAAATCTTATTTAGAAATATGACTTTTGCGGATGTAATTAGTTAAAATGAGGTCATATTGAATTAGGGAGAACCCTAATTCCCATATAATTTATGTCCTTACAAGAAAAGAAAAGGACACAAATACACAGATACAGTCAGAGGAAAGAAGGTCACATGATGAGGGAGTCAGAGACTGGGGCGATGAGCTGCAAACCAGGAATGCCACGCATTGCCAGAAGCTAAGATAGGCAAGGAAGGATGCACCTCTGGAGCCCTCAGAAAGAATACAGTCTTGCCAATACCTTGATTTCAGACTTCTGGTCTCCAGGAAAGGGAAAGAATAAATGGTGTTTTTTTTCCCAAGCCATGCAGTTTTTTTGGTTTTTTTTCATTTTGCTATAACAACTCTGAAAATCTCATATACATCTTGATTGCTATGCCACTCACTTTAGACGTCAGAGCTCCTGTATAGCAAATGCAACTGCTCAGAGTCCCCCATGCAATATGGAAGCCCAGGACACATGGACAGGGCATACAAAGCTTCTTCAGGGAAGAGACCCAGCTGAGGGCCCAACCAAAAACCAGCACCAACAGCCAGACATATGAATGGAGACACCTCAAAAGAGTCCAGTCTAACATGTCAAATCTCCCCAGCTGAAACTCCTTAGAATTGTGGAGCAGTAAATTCTACCTTTATTGTACCTCGACTGAATTCCTGATGTACAAAAATCTTTAAGTTTAACAAAAGAATATTTTTTGTTACTGAGTTTCAGAGGAGTTTCTTACACAGTCATAGCAATTGGAATAAAAATTGGAGAGAAGAGTGGAGTACTGCAATGCCACAACCCTAAAACTGTGGCACTGGCTTTGGTGGGAAGTGGGCAGCAACTGAAAAGATCTTAATCATGAAGAGAGTTGGTAAAAGCTAGAGTGAATGCTGATGAGCAGAGAAGGCAGTTAGGGGAAACCAGAGATCTTTCAGGAGACTTCGGTGAGGTCTGGAGAGGCTAGCAAGAAACTATTATTGAACACCAGGAAAGAAGCTGATTTTCCTTTTCAGTGACAGTTAGCAACCCTATTGGCTGCAGTGATAAGGGAAACACACTTAGTAGACTGTGGATTTCTCCAGAATGCTGAAAATGCTGACATGTTTCTTTTGGCCTCATAAAAGACACAGATATAAATTTACATGAATAAAAAGGAATTGTTTAGTTCTTTTAAAAAACTTAAAAACATCTCTTGCTGGATTTGCAAACACAAAACCAAACCAACATAAAACATTGCTCACTCAGTTTCTCCTAGCAGAAAATTCTCAAGACGAAGGGCCTCAGTGCAAAGCTCAAATCCAATGGCTATTAAGAAAACGTCTCAATGTTAGGATGAAGGCAAGAGTGTGACTGTAAAACCCTCCGTTAAAACTTCAGAAAGATTTAAGATGATGTCCCATAAACCTTTCAGACACACATCGAGTCTGTGGGATTTAAGACCCTGCCTTTTGAACAATAAGTACCTGATGCCCCACAGCGGTTCCCAGGAAGCCCAGGATAGTAAAGAGCAGATGCTGAAGATACCTGTGGATGTGTCTTTTGTCTAAGGTAGTGGATTTATAAACAGATACACAGGAAGTCTAAACATTTTTAAAGAAACTGCATCGACTCAGGCTGAAAGGAGTAGGTAAGCCATAAAATGAAAGGGGTACAGTCTCTGAACCCATCAATTACTTTGAGCAAGAAGCAGGATGAGAAAACTACACAGCTGCAAACCTGGGACACTCATAAGGGAAAGTAGGAATAAGTCAAAGGGTGGAAACAAATCCTAAGAAGGAAATTCCAGTGGTTGGGGAAAACAGCTTCCAGGTAGTAGGTTTGAGCCCTGACCAAGGAACTGGCAACAAGTGAATTTCAGAATTGTCTTTTGACAGTCACTGCCATGTGTCCCACTTCTTCTTTTGGAACAGGAATATTTACGATGTTAATTCCATGTCTGGCTTCCGTTGCATGTTGGTATGTGGGAAGAAGATAACTGGGATCTTTTGTTCACAGCTCTTGGAAGATTCAGAAGAACTATGGTAGAAGAACTGCATGGAAATAGCCTCATCAGCACCGGGCCTGATTTGGATGACAATATCTTGGGCTTTGAGTAATGAGACTAGTCCTTGGGAATCTCGAGGGAAAGATGGGTGTACTTTGCATGCAGGCAGAATGTGAATAGTTGTGGAAAGAAGATAGATGGTGACTGACTGTATTCACTGACGATGGCTAAAACAGTGTCTTTGATCTTACACACTCTTCTTTGCTTTATGCCACTGAGTTTTGGAGTAGTTCGTTAAATAATAATAATAATTACTATTATTATTATTATTATAGTAATAATAATCAGATCATAGGGAGGAGAGAAAGGGACAATCAAGGATGACTGCTATGTTTTCGCCTTATGCAAATGGGTGATTAATGATACCATTTTCTGAGATAATCACTAACAGATTTGGGGGAAGGGAGGTTGTAGATGGCAAGAAAAGACATTGTAGTTGATTTTGGCCATATTATTTTTGAAACACACATGAGACATTCTAACGTAATCTTCTCAGTTCATTCAAGGTTCTGAAACCACAATAAGACTTCCATAGGAAGATAATTTACCGGTGACACTTTTATGAAGCAAGTTACTATAAGTTCATCGTGATATTAACAAAAACAAAGATCGATGTCTTCCAAATGGTGTCATCATCCAACACTAATACAACCAAGCGTGAACTGCTCCAAATTTTTAATACTAATCTTTGTTACTTAGAAAGGGCACCGTTTGGACTGAATTAAATACGTGAAACATAATTTTATTATTGAAAATGTTTGTATGCATAAAGTGGAAAAGTACATGTAAATAATCACCCTTGAAAGAAAAATGCAATTCAAAGTTGATCTAATCGATTACTGGCCAAAAATCAAATCTCGGGAAGGATTCCAGTTTCAGTCCAATGCAATGATGGCTATTTCAAAAATGATGTTCCTAATGGGACATCCAAAGACCTTAAACATTGTGGTTTGCTAGTTACAGCCATAAAGAAGACAAACAGCTGCTTTTCATCATTGGGTTGATCACAGGAACCAGACAGAGTAAGCAGCAGCGGGGTGGGGAGTGCCCCAGAAACAAGGATGATAGATACTTGTGATGACCTCTTCCACCCCTGAGTTAATAGCCTTGGGAGTTGTGGGGAAAAAAAAAAGAGTAGAAGAATCAGTGCAAGCTTCTGTTACCTATGTGGATCAAAAATGTCCGAATTTTAGGAAACCTCTGCTCAGAACAAACCATCCCAGCCTGCTAGACACTGTCTCTGGTTACAATGTCACCTCAGTGTCGCTGGAATTCTCTCTGCTTTTTGGACATGGTGACTGAGCCATACAACAGACCTACTGCAGTCTTCAAGATAATACCATCATTTATTCAAAGGGAAACTCACCAGTGACACAAAAAGCAGGTAGACAAGTGAGTCTCTGACTCTTCTGTCCCCTTCTCTCCTTAGAAGGATGAAGAAGGCTGCCACTTGCTCTATGTCCTGCTTTTTCTTCGTGAATGCACCAATGGTTCCAACTGAACATGTGTCTATGGATCAGTGTCTCCTGCACAGCTTACATCTCAAAATCCAAGATAACAGGCAGAAGACATTTGATAAAGCCTTCTGGGACCAGTGTGTTGGAAGCAGTGAGTGCTTGGAACTTTACCAGGACCATGGGGAATTCAGAGTATAGGCCAAAGAATAACAAAGGATAGTTTATTGTTTTGCTGGTACCCCTAGAGTACAGTAACTCTAGGGACTAGCATACAGCTCTACACATAGCAGAATATAATTGATATTTTATATAGTGATGGGGCTAAAGCTTATAAGACAATAATCTTAATTTGCAAAACAATGAAATAAAAAGGAAAATTTCCACACTTGGGTTTGACCATCAAGGGGCAATGAATTTGTTACTAGCAATACCTTCAAATCTATGGCATGCTTCAGTTGCTAGGAAATTTCTCTAAAATGAGATTTAAAGAGACTTAAATGCTGAATTTGTGCCTATACTTTTTTTTCCACTTCCTCCTCCTTTCCATTCCTAATGTTAGATATGGATCATAAATGTCTCATTTTGCATTTCAATAAATATATTTATGCATTCAGATCTTTCATCAAATGTTAGAGCTACAAATATTTTAAACACAAGGAGGGGAATGCACATTGGTTTGATGGTTTGGAAATGTTTAGAGTTTTTTTTTTTTTTCTTTAAGGAGAAATTGCAAATAATACCAGACAAAATCAAGGACAGCCATCGAACCTAATTGTCCTAATAATTTTTATTAACATAAAAAAATTTGGGAAAATATGGAGAGTTCTCTGGCATTTTTGCACCTAAAGGAGAAACCAGAATGAGATGCAAATCAGTGCTCTTATCTAATGAATAATGTAAATGAGTGTTCTGCATATAGCAAGTCAGTCTGCAGGAATTCTCTCTGCCTCACCTCACATTTCTCGTGGATTTAAGCACTGAGTGTCACAAGAAATTAGAGAAAGGAAACGCCAATGACAGGGCCTTGGAGCCCCAAGTCAGTGTAGACAGCAAGGACATTAAGATGCATAGTACAGCAGAGGAGGGAATCGACACCTCATTAAAGTGAAAATGTTGCCATTTTTCCTTCACCTAGTTAATGGATTTGTATGACATGGTAATCTGTGATTATTTGTGTGGCTATTACTTAAAAGAATCCCCAATAACACTTTTTCAGAAAAGGTTCTAGATAACTTTAAAAATAAATCTTCCCAACCCGTAGTGAAAGAAAAAAATACGACCTAGAATATTTTGCTTTCTCTTTTATGCAAGTTAACACTTCAGATTTTTCAGCAACATGACAGAAACCGCTTACAACTGTACTCTGTGCAACTTTCTAGCTCTTTGAAAGGTACTCAATTCTTCAAATGACAACTGAAAACAAACCCTCCTTTACCCAACACATAATCAATTGACGCTAATTGTGGGTGGGCTTACAGTTACCTTGTAGTCACGGATGATTTCGCTGAAATGTATTTTTCATTTAGAATTGACTTTTTGCCCCTAGTTTTGTCAGAAAGCAACTCTGAATACAGAATTTTTCTTCTTTAGCGTAACTTCACATGCCTTAGGCTTCTGTTGAATCCCTTTTTGCGGCTAATCCCTAATTCCAAATTTTAGTCAACCTGAAAGAGTGTTCAACTAATCTTGAGCATACATAATAGACTATATTTTTCACCAAGATATTTAGGAGAACTTTCAGCATAGCAGCCACCTGCCAGAGAAGACTCTACAGTACAGTCCTGAGGCTGTTTGTTTAGATCTGTCCCTCAGAGAGACCTCTAAACACAGAAGCAGACCAAAGTCAAAAAGCAAAAGTCGTTTTTTGATGAAAATTACTTGAAACGTTATTAAGTCCAAGCCATAAGATACAATTAATAATGACCACACAATATCCTTATGATAGTAGTGGCCAAATTTGTCCGTTATTATACTAAGCGATTATTTGATCATTTGTACATTTTAGTTTTGTGGCCTTCTTCTAAGTTTTAATTTTGGAGAAAATATCCACATAAAGCTTCCTAAAAATTTTGTTAAATACACATAGTAATGCTCTGAGTTTTCTAAAATTATAAAAAGTAAAGGCGATGCCTTTAGGATAGGAATTTGGTAACATTTACTTGAAAACCCAAAACACATTTTAATTATTCTTAGGACCATGTTCTACAACACTTTTTTTATACTATAAAATTATTACTAAGTCAAGAGAACAACTCAGGAAGTCTTGATCAGAATTTTAAAATCTAAAATAGAAAATGTAAAATCCCTTTGCAGTAAGGCATTTTGTGAGTTGCATTTCAGTTAGATGTATATTTTTGCTTACATGTGTTTACTCAGTCTTGATATATAAGGTATTACATTAATTTTAGATTTAAAAAGCTGTGAAGTCTGTGCTTGAGGGCCCTTCAACAAATCATCTAAAATTTGCATTAGCACTAGGAAGGAGCATAGAGAAGCCAGACCAACTTGATTTTTCTGCTTATTGAGTAAAAAAGTTGGTTCAGACTTTCATATCAATATAAATCACAAGATTTGTGATATTTGCCACCTTGTAAAATGCAAATAAATTTTCATTTTCTAATGACTGCATTACAATTTCCAGGTTGTTACCAGGAGTAGTAACCAAAACATGTTCATGTCTTCAGGCAGGAAAATGTAAGGTGCTGTCTGTCATGTAGGGTGTTAAGGGTGAAGAAGGGCCTGGTGTTCATAATCTGAGCAAAGATAAGACTCCTGTGTGTAACCTGGAGTTTCCACAGAAAGCTTTTGCGATGTTGCAGACTGGACACCTGTAGGCTGACACATAACTTCCTAAAGCAACACTAGACTTAGTGCTTCTGCTGAGAAACTCAAAAAGAGAGCCAAGCAGAAAGACTCACCCTCAGAGAAATGGAGACAATTTATAAAACAGAAAGGAATATTAATCTAAGCCAAGAAATCTATTCGGAAAGATTCAAGGATGGTTTATATTTTTTAAATGAGCACAAAATAAGTTTACTGGCAGATTTTTTAAAAATCTATTGAAATAAATGCCTGGGAAAATGTCATAGAAAAAAAACCCCAAAATAATAGAACATATCACTAAAAATAAAAAGATAGGAAATTCATATAAAAGCAGTTCAGATGTTTCATCTTCTAGAAAGAATGAGTGAAGAACAGCAAGGAGAAGTTATTTCAAAAGATAACAAAAAAATTTTCCCACAAGAAGGGTATCAGAGTTTTGGGATGAGAGGATCCACCAAACATCCAGCAAAATGAATGAATAAAAGAATCATCTGGGTACATCATCACAAATTTTGAGAACATCTACAGTAAAGAGAAGGACCTAAAATCTTTCAAGAGTGTGATGTTCTGTATTGCTGATTGTAGTTATTCACTGTCTGTCCTTTCTGTAGGGTCCATCTCTAAGAGCACTGCCAGGATTTTCTTTTTATATGGTAGGTGGGGCTAGGAGTAGGAGGGTTGGAGGAAAGGTTTCCTACTCCATTTCTGTTAAACTAGGGCATATGACTAGATTGCAATATGAGTAGAAATAACATGCTGTGTCGAGTGTTAAGCATCAAAACATTGGTCTACTATAGCTCCTTTCTCTTGCTAAGGGGTGCACACCAAAGGGAGGGTGACTTCTCTAGACCCAAAATTTAAGAAGACAGGTGGGACCAATCTAAAGACAAGCCACAGCTAGCATATTGCAAACCATTAAGATTTGGGGATTGCATGTCACCAAGACCTACTGTAGTGAAAGCAAATACAGTACAAAAGAACAAAAATATCTACATAGAAAAGAAAAGAAACGGTCAGGGCAGATAGCACAGGCCTGCAACTCCAGCACTCTGTGAGGCTGAGGCAGGAGGAGCATAAATTTCTGCCCAGCTAGGGCAACTTTATGACTTAGAAAAACTCTGTCTTAAAAAATAAAATAAAGCGTTGGGGATGTAGCTCAGTGTGAAGGCTCTGAGTTCAATCCCTGCACTGAAAACAAAAACAAAAACAAAAACAAACAAACAAACAAAAAACCCAACAACCAAAAAGTCTTAGCAGCCTGTGCTTTCTAAATCATGAGCAAAAATATTTTCAACTTAGAAATCTATGCTCAATCTACCAAAGTGAAGATGGAATGGAGAAATTTTTCACTACACAAGGACCTTTACAAAATTCACTCCCAATATATTCTGTAAGTCATTTGAATCTATTTCTGTCAGGAAAATATAGATAAAATAAAATTAGAAAGATACAAGATCTAGAAAAGTATAGGGTTGACCTAGGAGAAAAATGAATGAAGACCCAAGAATGAATTTGAACTCTTTGGAGAAAGCATTAGACATGATAAATGTAAGAACATGATGAATAAAAACAGGCAAATAGTTCAAGAGATGAAACAAATGAAAACTCACAGGACATGGACTATTTGTGAATAATTAGTGTAAACTAATTACTTATTCTATTTCGTGTAAACTAAGGCATGATTTTTCACAGTTAGCGAGAATTGAAGAAAAAAACCTTTAACACTGACACTGCTCATTCTCCTTCAACTCATGCAGAATAGTAGTACTGGACCTCTGGAGGAGAAAATAAAATTATAGCACAGCACTTGACCTGTTATTGAAAAATGTTTGCATAATGTAAATCTGGCTTATTGCTTTTCATCTTAAAGAGTCAATCTAAAAATAAAGCGCATAAACCTTGGTTGTATTTGCAAGGCAGAATGAAAACCCCAACTCTGCGAATGGTAATGTAAATAAAATATAGCTGAATGACATGAAAGATAGAAGGGAGAAAATAAAAAAACTGGTGTAGTTCGCAACTTACCGGGAGGAAGGGATGAAAGATATTATCAAACTGGTGTCTGGTCCCACCCCAGGGGATGTGACACTGTTGTCCTGATGTCACTTCACCAATAAGAGATTACTTCTGAAAGATCACCCACAAGACCACAAATAATCACCTAAATTCTGTATCTTTTTTAAAAAGTAAGGATAATAGGGAAATAAGAAAATTGTACCATCTTAACACAAACTCATCTTTAAAACACAAGAACAATGAATATTGTTTAAAGCTGACCAAATAAATGGAAGTATAAGTGTATCTAGGCTTATAGAAGAAACTGCTAGAAGTAAATCAGAAGTATTTTTTTTTAAAGTTGCCTCTTGGATATGAAAGTGGGGAAGAGCAGGGGAGCCGACTTATGCTTCGTCACTCTTCTTTACTGTTTTGTTAGCATGTGCATGTAGTGCTTTGCAAACATAGAAAAGAGAGAAAGAAACTTTCAAAAGACAGAATAGAGGTGAAGCCTTGAACATTAGTGTAAGGAATCACTAAAAGTGTGGAGAGTAAGAGTGATGTGCAGATTTCACTACAGTAAATGCTTTAGAATCATTAAAATAGCAGCTATGAAGAAAGGTGAGGATGGGAAAGACTGACAAAGTTGATTTAGATGAATGTAGTATCGACTGGGACCATTTTGCATGCAGGGGCTATGTGGCAATCTCTGGTGATATTATAATTTATCCAAAATGAACAGGTGTGTTACTGGCATCCACTATCCAAACTGGGTATGTGGTAGAGGCAAAGGGTGCTTCTCCGTATCTTGGAATGCACGGGATAGCCAACTACAAAAGTAAGTACATATTCTGCCAAAACTGTCAAGGATGCCAAGTTTCAGAAAGTTTGCTTTAGACTGTACATTTGTTTAGATGAGAGATTAAAAGCTACCACACGGGCAATGGCAGAAACGGCTGCATGAGAAATAAAAGATTAGGAGAAAATGGCACTGGGCAAACTATATATGACAAATGAAAAATTTTTAAAACTTTGAAAACACAGAACTGTATATTGTTTATCTATATTAGTGAATTCCTTAATGTAGTACAGGATTGCATTTAACCTACCAATTTTCAAACTACTCTAATTCACATAGGCACCATAGAATCCATAAGCCTTATTTTAAGAATGTATGCAGTTTGTTCCTGCCAGCTAATGCACTTAACACTGATGTTAAGAATTGTACTTTGCTAAACAAATGGGCCTAGGCAATCTTTGAATTCTTTAGTTGAGGATCAATACAACTGATTTATTTATAAGAGTTAATTCATTGAGATTCTTTCTCCAAAGCATCTTAGATTTAGACAATTAGAGTGAATATATAGTCTTTGTGTCTATAGAAATACATAATTATTTTTATTACAATTTCAGATACAAAAATGTATGTATCTTTTTTTTTTTCAAATTTCTCTTATCAAATGAATTGCTGATTACACTGAATGGTGAAGAGTGTATTCCCAGGGAAGAGGAAACCACTTAACTTTACCTAAAACAATCTTCGTGACCATTGTGCTACTCTAAACTTCAGCCTCTCTGCAAAAAGTCTTGCATTATTATCAAAAGCTGCAGTTTTGCTATCGAATGATAAGTTCCTTGAAGGTAGGAATCTTGTCTTACTCAACTTCCTTCACCTCTAAATGGTCAGCTTTGAAAGCAGTGGGCCCTCAATAAGTAGTTATTGATTTGTACTGAAATGCTGAATTTAATTTCATAGAGCCCCCAGCAGGAATATGTAGTTGTCAACATTAAAATTACTTATGATCTTAAGCAGAGACATAACCAACTGACAAATGTACGAATCTTTACCCAACTGACCTTAAAATTACTGTGGTTTGTACCATGTCTATGTTAGATGAGTCTGAAATATTCATGCCAAGTTGAAATATGGTGCCCTAGAGCATTTCCATGGTTGATCTAATCCAAGTAAATTTACTCATTGCCCCCCAACAGTCCATTATTATTAGAGACTTGCCTTTTGTTTCAAATTATGTAATAGCTTCTCATGTAAGACATCTGTCTTATAACTTGCCTAACTTTCTTAGGAAAACGATGGAAAGCAAAGGGGAAAAACAATGCCACAGTGACATTAATTATATCAGCATGCATTCCAGTGCTTTGAAGGAGAACTGTGAACACTGATTGCCATTGAAATGAGACCTGAAGGATATATTATAGCTCTGAAAATCCCACTTACTGTTCTTATGGCTCTAAGAAATCTAGTAATATCCTGATGGCTACCTGAGGAAACAATCAATTTCTCCTATGAAGTTGCCCAAGGCAGTAGCCTGCTGTGTGCTGGTGCCGGGATTCCTTTTCAGGTTGTTGAATTTAAAAAATGCCACTTGCTTTCTGACACAAAATTTGACCAGGATATAACACACCAATGGGTAAAAGTCCTTCACATCCTGGAGAGACTTGCAAAGAAATCTCATATTCTGATTGTGCTATTGTTAAACTCTATTCCTCTCAATAAGCTGCAGTTTCTTGAGTTTTGAGTTCTTCTGAACCATGATAGAAGAACCACCATGCCGAACTCCACCGCACCAAATACAGCTTGTCTGTGGATGGCAGAAAGCGCTAGCTGAATTTGAACCTAGTATTATAATTGCTGTTTAATATTTGATGATATTCTACTATTCATACATTCATCAACTATATATTGATCAAACAAATAAAATATTAATATTGTAAAATTCATAAGTCAGCATGTTAAAATTCATTCATTCATTCATTCATTCACTCATACAATCATTATTTATTAAGTACTTGCTACATACGAGGGATGATTCTAAGTTTTGGAAATATGGTTGTATTATCTTTGCCTTTGAAAAATTTGTAAGTTAAATTCTTAACTCAGAACTCACATTAAAATTACTTAGGCGATTTAAAAATACTACCTGGCCCTCATCCCTAAAGTTAGGCCTTAAACATTGGCATTTGTAAAAGCACGCCCGGAGGTTCTGATGTGAAGCTGAGTGTAAGATCCTTACTCTAAGAGGCGAGTGACAAAGCCAACCGGAAGTTCACAATACAGTATGGTGAGCGCTATCACACACATAACTGTGATGGGAGCACTTTGTAGGATTATGCCCTTCTGACTGGGGACAGAAGGTTCTCGGGGAAGGTTTTACCAAACATAAAGTGAGATCCTCTACAGAAGAATGAAAGAACTTCCAGAGAAAGGCCAGGAAAGAAGGAGGAGGCAAGAGAACAAAAAAATGAAGTAAGCAAGAAGATACATACATTTCAGCACAAAAAACTAACAGGCAAAATCCAGCCAAAATGCATTCCACAGTGGAGAGCCCGGAGGGTTCAGGTCAAACATCAGCAGTGTATCCCTGCAATAGTTACTGAACTCCTTTGCCCTTTGTCTTCATCTACAAATTGGAGATAATAATAAAGGCATCACAAGGTTTTTAATAAAGAGCAGAAAGAAAATGTGATATGAAATATACATTAAGTGGCCATCAGTGAGCCAGGTGTGACGGCACATATCCATAATCCTAGCATGTGTGAGGCTGAGGCAGGAGCATCTCTGCGAGACTGTAGCCAGCCAAGGCTAGTTTGAAGTATATAGCATACTCTGTCTCAAAAAACAAACCAAAAAAAGAAAATGACCATTATTAAGTGTAGGTGTATGACTCTATGCTGGATACTACTTCCATAAAACACTGATTTGGTGACTGAATCAAGTTGATAGTTTCTGTTTGTTTAGAAGACTGAAATACCAAGACTCAATAAAAACAATCCTAACACATCCTTCTGCCATGGGATACAGTACACATTACTTTTTATGCTACATAAATCCTGACAGCACTCAATTTTCTACACCCAATGGTTGTTATGACTAGTAGAGTACTTTTATTAACACATTCAGAAAATTATGATGGAATTTAAATTCTGTTTAGGAAAGGAAATTCTAAAACTCAACTCTCCCAGGATGAAAAAAATTCTCAATGTGGCCCTGAAGTTTTCTTCATAAAGTCTTTTGGTGCCTAAGATTCATTTGCTTATCTTAGAATGGTGTCCAAGAAAAAAGAACGACAACTTTTTTGCATTGTATTTCGTTGCTATAAAAGGGAAGTTCTTATAACTCCTCACACTTCTTTCACCCGATGAGTGTTGTTGTCTGTCAGATCTAGAGAGCTATAAAACCTTTGCTTCCGAGGTCTCAGGTGAGCTGAGCGTATTGCTGAAGGACGCTGGGTTTGGTGTATGTCTTTTCAGGCAAAGCACAGTGTTGTGGGTCATATCTCATTGTGGAAGAAAAATGTGGCCTAATCCTTGACTCCTTTTCTGCTCCAAGAAAAAAATATACCAGGTTATTCAATTTATCTCTTACTGAAAGAGAAAAGTGCCGATCCCTTCAACTAACTCTTTGAAATGTGTCTTCCTAAAGAACCACCAGTCTTTCTGTATTACCAACTAGACTGAATCTCAACCTGGGGGAAGAAAGAGAACATAAAGGAGAAAATGAACAAAGTGTAAAATGGCAGACTGTTAGAATAGTGAATGGTATGGAGGTATTGAGAAAAAAAAAATATCTCGACTGGGTATATCTCAATAAAACCTTGAGATATACCCAGTCAAAATACTCGATTATTTGGCAAATATCATATAACAGCCTGGAAGTAAAGTATTATTTTGGTTCTTGCTACAGAGTCATTATGAAGTTCTTGTGAACCAGTTTGCTTATTATCAAACTCTCCTGTACCAATCTCACCCCGAACTGGAAACAGAAAAGTCATCTCTTCTGAACAGCAATTTCTCCAGAAAGGAAGGTGCTCACAGAAGTCAAGTTCACAGCATAATAACTGCCGAAGGACATTACCAAAATCTCTACTTTCAAATTTGCTAAGAAAAATTGTTTCCTTATGCTACAAGAATTCTATTAAGTACCTTTTTCTTAAATGTTAGGTTTTTTCAGTGGAAATTAGTGAATTTATTGTTTATGATAGTTGTTCATGGGACCAACTATCTATAATTTCAAGTGAGCCTTTAATCAAGTTGAGTCCATAAATCTTTTATTACCTTTTAAGACAACTTTTAAAGGCAAAGCCAGTATCTGCTACATTCTGTGCATGGTTGACTTTCTTTCCTGGTGATGGTATAAAAAAATTTTAAGTCCTAGATTGTGCAACTTGACTTCACACATTATGGCATACAGGTTAAATATAAGGTATCAGAAACCAGACTGCTAAGAGTTTCGCTGATTGTGTGACTTTGGCCAGATTACACAGCTGGTCTGTCCCATCTTTCTCACTTGAAAAGTAGAGGCAATAATAGTACTAAGTTATTTGTTAGAGTTAACACATGTAAAAAATCTTCTAACAGTGTCTGACAAATAGCGGGTTTTCAACAGAGATTAGTCATTCATATATTATTGTAAGGTCCCCAAGGATTTCCCTGGCAAAAAGAACCACTTTTGGAACTGGGGACAAATTCCACTTCAGTCCTTCTTCAGTATTGTAATGATGGACAAACCACTGCACCTCTCTGAGGCTCGGGGTTCTCAAGTGTAAAACAAGGACGGCCATGCATCATGCAACAGTGACAAGCAAGGAGCAAAATGCTTGGAGTATGTTGAACAGCACAGAGCAATTCAGGCAAGTAGATGGTGCATATACTAACTTGTCAAATAGATAAAGGAAAGGAAATTGACAAAGGAGACTGAGTAAGTTAATGTTGAGTTCTAAGATCTCTCACTTGCCATCTCAAAAATAAATAAAAAGTGAAACCGAATTTAATCTCTAGGCAAAAAGACTTCTATATCACGATGTAAATGTGGGGCTAGAAAATCAGTGGTGAATACAGTTAGTTTTCGGCAGCCACGTTACCTGCAGAGGATTAATAACTGTCACTTCAGACTCCAGAAATGCTGTGTGCTTCCCTAGAGTGCTTAGGTGGGTGGGGATGGAGTTTAGGGCAATAGATGCAGCAGGTACATGGTAACGGTACGGAGCAAGACGCAGTCCTAGAGCCTGATGGAGGCTGGTGTGGGATGGGGGACAGGCCGAGGGCTACGGGGAGCCTCTGGCCTCCAGCTGGGACACACGATGGCAGCCCACTGCCCAGTGCTGAGACCAAACAAATATCTAGGGTCTTCAAGTCAGCCGCATCCCCAAGAGAAAAATCCAATCCTAAGAGTTAAACCCTTCAGCGTCTTCTGCTGAGGCTTCGAGAAGAGGCTGAAAGGCTGAGGGGAAGGAAAAAAGCTGATTTCTGGGAGATGGAGGGGCTCCTCGTTCAAAATTCAGAGTAGGTGCAGGATGACTGGAGGAAATTAGCAAGTGTTACACACACGATGGGAAAAAATAAACATATTTACTGAGCACTTGTAAATATCAATAACTCAGACATTAATATTTTAAAATATTAAAAAGGGCACAGAGTGTGGTAGTGATTTGAAATGCAGAAAACGTCATGTTAAAAAGTGTATCTGGTTTTGACCCGACAAGGTAAGACCAGTCAATCTGATGTTCTCACATCCAAGGGGCTAGATTCAACACAATGAAATTTTGCCCTTTTAAAACAAGAATTGGGTTGCTAAATATTTGTACTGTGATACAAGCAACGATGATCTCATTAAGATATAGAGAATGAATTCCATAAAGATTAAGGAGTTCCAAAGAAAGAAAATGAAATTACAGCTTGAATGTATCTTTTAAGTGAAAAATAGCTGCCCATATCTGACTATGAGGGTAGCAACAGTAATTTGATAAGTTATAATGTACTTTCAGAACCTGACCTATAATAGCTGCTTTTAAAACAAAATATACAAACGATACCCAATAGTCCACTCAATTAATTTATTTTCATAACTGGTTTCGAGTATCAGCATCAATAATTATGTTCAGTTTGTATCTGGTCATTAATCTCAATGATATTAAATCTGTCATTTAAATAATTTTTTCATGAGTGTCACCATTAACAATATTTTGGCTTCTAATTAGTTGATTTATGATTCATTAAAACTGCTAATCAATTTTTAACAGTCTTCCCTTAACCTAGTAAATCATCATATACAAGATGATCATACAGATAAATAAAATATAGCACAGGTACTAGAATTTATCCATGCCTGAGTTTTAAAGTATGACAAAGATGTGGCTGGACCCAAATTAGATAACTTATTTATTTTGCTTAGATGTTAAGCCTCTTTTGGTTTAATTTTCTTTGGTTCTTCAGGCATACTTTTATGTAAGAAACTTAAGATGCTAATCTACTTTGAAAATGGCTATCTTATTGTTCCTAAAAAGCAGATTTGATGGTCTTTTTGATGCATCGACTTTACTAGGCTGCAGTCACCAGTTAATTAATCAAACACTCTCCTAAGTATGTCTGTGAAGGTATTTTGGAGATGTGATTAAAGTCCACACTCATTGACTTTAAGTAAGGGAGACTGTTCCAGAGCACCTGGGTGGGTCTGACTCAACTGTGGAAAGGCTTTAAGACTAGAGCTGCGGCTTCTTTGAAGAGGAAGGTCCAGCAATGCACAGCAGCTTCAGACAGTGCCCAGGGTTTCGGCCTGCCCTTCCCGACAGCCTGCCTTACGCAGTTTGGACTTGCCTTGCCAGCTCCATAATCTCATAAGCCAATTCTTTGCAATACATCTCTTAAATATATAGTCCCTGCTACTTTTGCTTCTGTGATTGCAGTGAAGATTAGCAGTCTAATGAATGACTAATCCTGACTGATACAGGAGGCTAGTCTAAGGTGTCATGGTGGGGTGTATCAGAGAAGAGAGAAAGTGGAAAGTATTTCTTGGCCTTAAATAAATTTCAGGGTTGGGTAGCCATTCGCTCCTTTCTGAGGGCCTGTAAAAGACAGACATCTTTAGATGGGGCCAATGCATAACATATTCCTATGGAGACCCTCACCATCCAAGGTCTCCTGCTTCTGCCTGAGGCAAGACGGGGTTTAATTCACTAAGGAAAGTTCAAAAAACCAACCAGAAAGCAGGCAACAAGTGAAAGCATTGCTAAAACCAAGGGGTGGGGCTCTCAGAACTGGTATCACTTCATCCAAATGTCTCTGAATCCCTGCTCAATCATAAGCTTACCCTTTCCCAGGCCCTGAAGACCTTATCCTTATAGGATTTCATTATCGAAAGGATAATTCACACTGCACATCAAGAAATTCTAAAATACTCTTGCCCTTCTTTATAAAAATCTATAAATTTAAGGAAACAGATGTGGTTACAAAGACTATAGAGTTAAATAATACATGAGTAGGTGAAACTGAAATGGCTAGTTTTATTCTTACTATACCAAAATGAAGCTACATGGTCAGTTTTAAACATTTTCTCAAAAAGATAGCTAGCCTATATAGAGAAGACTTAGGTACAGCATTGGCAAATCTCAGCCTACGCAAAACATGGTGCATATTTGGAACTGGTGACCTATTTAACCAATTTCCAAACTGGTCAAAAAATAACCAATGATTTCAATATATTTCTCCAGATTTGTAGCTATATTTTTTCTGTGAATCAGTCTTTCATATGACTGAGAGACTGACAAACCTATCCTAAATTTGTAGAACCAAGACAAAAAGGAGTAAAATGATAGATACCATTATAGATATGAACAAGATTATGATATGTTTGTCCCTATATTCATCCAGGATGCAACTCGAAGTATAATTATTTTAAAACAGATCTACTACTGGGCTTATTTTGTTGTCCTTGGTAAATGTCAGCTCAAAGTAGATCCATTTCTATCGCCCTCTAGGGACAAGAGATGTTCATGAATAGATACAGAGAGAAGCACTCTGTCAAGTTCAAGTAAAGATACTGGAAATTTCTATTGAGAGCAAGAAATATCACCGTTGAGAATATTAAAAGCAAATAGAATTTGCATGTCAGAAAAATACTTCTGTGGATGTAATGTTTTATTTCATAGACTAATAACCATTTAATTATAAACATGAATTTACTGCCTACTGAAAATATAGTGCTAAGATCTTCTCTCCCTTAAGTATTCTAAAGTGAAAACAGGGACTTTACCCATGATTTTCTATGCTGATTATGAACATCCATGAAGAAAGAAAGAACGAAGGGAATGAGGGAGGGAAGTCAGTAGAGCAACATTTGAGAACTGCCTTGCTCATTTCAGACTCCATGAATAATCTTCTGGTTTCACAGTAAAGTTTCCATTAGTTATAATGTAAAATTACAGAGTACTTTTCCTCCAGAGATCTCCAAGTTCTTTTCTGGCATCAATTTGTCAATAGCCCAATGCCTCTGATCCTGCGGTGCCCAGAGGAACCTGTTCTAGCATTATTTCTGCTCAAGCCTTTCACAGGCCTGTGACAACCCAAGGTAAGAAGCATCAATAATGACCGCAGCATTCTTTTGCCAAGTGCTTACTTAACTAACAACATGTACATGGAAAGAATGAAGTATGGCTTTGAAAAAAATTGCAAACTCAGGGGCAATATATTTACATCCTTTTGAAATTTACTCAAGCTTTCATTCAAAAATAAAATTTATAATATTGGGTACATAGACAGTGCCTGCCACAATATCCTCAATGCAAGATTATTATTATACTCTTACAGATATCTGGAAATCTAACAATTATCTTTCATTAATTATTGTGTCTTAAATCCATGGTATTTAATGACAGTATCTGTGATTTTGACATTTACTTATTCGTTGTTGTGCATAGTTGTGTACATCAATTGTATAAGTTTCATTTTTGCTGCAAGGCATTTGATAGGAAAACTCCTGGATCAAACTAAGGGTCTCATATATATCGAGTGGCTTTTTTCTTGTACTAAATTTTAGGCTTCAATGTTAAGCATTTCAATCAATCTTCACAAAAACTAAGAAACTGAAATCCACAAGGTGTAAATAAGTAATTGTCCAAAATTATTTTGTAAGGTTTCCATAAATATTGAATTGAATATTTATATCATCTGCTAAGTACCAATGATTCATGACCTCTGAGCTCACAAATAAGGACACAATATGAACTAAGATGATTTGCCTTTGTTAGCACTTTCTCCTACATTGGATAATACTTTCCTTTTTATGAAGTAACTTTGCCTACATCATTGTGCTTAGAGCTTGATAGACTATAGAGTGGCAGAGTATGCCAAGTACAAGAAATGATTCTACTGTGTTGTATACTGGAAAACTTAAGAGCTGAGCGGGACTTAGACTAATTAATGGACAGAACAGTCATACATTTGTTACTGTCAAGATAGAGCTACGAAAGGAAATTATTTTTAAAAGGACACCAAAGATAAAGCTCTGCCCTTTCCTTAGGCTGGAATGTCCTTCTATTTCTTCTTCTATCTCAGAGAAGTCCACTCTTTCCTTAAAGCTCAGCGCAAAGATTTTCTTTCATGAAGCTATCATTGATCTCTGGGGGTCTGCAACAAATGCTTCTTTCTGTGTTCTCATAGCTCTTTATACGTAGCTCCTTTCTTCTTTGTAAAGAATTATTTACTTTATAAAGACTCTTGAAGGCAGAGGCTGGTCTGTCCTCATTATCACCACCATGCCCAGCACAGGGCTTTGAAGAGCAAAGAATTCCGTAAGTACATGCAGAATTTAACTGTGTGGAGGGCATGTCATTAAGTTAGAGAATTTACACTGACAGAAACCACTGAATACTCTGTTAGTCGGCTTTTCATTACCATAATGAAATATCTGACCCAACCTACTTCTGCAGAAAAAGCGGCTTATTTAGCTTACAGATTTGGAAGTTCGAAGTTCAAGATCAGGCAGCCCCACCAGTGAACCCTGGTGAGGGCAGCAGGCAGGACAGCATCATGACGGGAGCACGCATGGGAGCAAGAGAGTCACATCTCAATCAGAAAGCGGAGAGACAAGAGGGGGGCCAGTTTGCTTCTTTTCCAGTAACCCTCTTACAAGAACTAACCAGACCCCATGAAAAAATACCTTAATTGCGTTTAAAGTCACACCCTAGTAACCTAAGGATTCCCCACTAGGCCCCACAGCTTAAAGTCCATACCACCTTCCAACACTGCCATGCTGGGGACCCCACTCTCAATACATGGACCCTTCAAGGACAATCAGACCATATCCGAACCTCAGCACACGCTCACAAAATATCCCCAAGAGTTACCTTTGCCAGATTCTGCAAAAAGTTACTTTGAGATCATAAATGATGGCAAAGACAATAAAAAGAGAAGAAACAATGGCAGAGAAGGACAATAATGAAAATGAAAGAGTACAGAGCACAGATTTTAAAAAGTAGCCTAGTAGAAGGAATCTTCATTCCATGGTTAGATTTTAAAGCCCTCCTGTGTACTAGGCAGTATTCTAATTGGTAGGGGATACAACAGAGAATAAGGCTTTGTTCTTCCCCTTAAGGAGAGTATAATAGGCTGTTGGAGGCAGACCAGAAACTGGTAATTACAAAATAAAGTGGTAAGCACCTTGTTACCTACAACAGGGCAGTTGCATTACAAAGAAACTTTGCTTTTAAATTGTCTTAATAACACAGTTCACAGAGGTAAAGATATTAGTGGCTAGATTTCCAGTTTTGCAATAGCAAAGCTATTTTACTACAGGAACTTCAATTATAAAGCTGCACATCTTAATTAATACCTTTATGAATACAGATACAAAATCGAAAACATCACTGAACAAAACTAGCATTTGACGACATCCAGACACCTCTCAAGAAGAACAGCCTTCGGGTTCCTCGCACCACCAGCATTGCAATTGTGTACTTCTAGGGACTTAAATTAATTGTTAGAAATATTTACTAGAGTACTACCCACTGGTGTACTTCTTGAATTTGTTTCTTCCTGCTTTGCTGGTGAGCTCCGAGAGTTTAGGAAATGTGTCCGTTTATACATCTCTATATGTCTAGCTCAGTGCCTTACCCAGTATAGGTGCTCCATAAGCTAAATCACTAACATTTGTTACTTTGATCACCCATTGTAGTGTAAATAATATCCTGTAGGGCCTGCAAAAGCTTTTGCCTCTTGTGTGACATTCACTCCACAATGGAGTGTGAGTCCTGCCGGAGGACAAGTTATGACTGGGAAATCTGCAGAATGCACAGGACCACCAAGGACAGTTTGGTAGGCTGGGCCCAAGACAAGACAGCCAGATATGCTGTGTGCGGTGGCTGAGATCTACCTGCCTCTCCCTTCTCATGCCGTCATGCAAAACTATATTTATTGGAAGGAAACAGCACAGCTTCCCAATTCAGCCACTTTTTGATAATGGTATTTCTTGGTGTCTGTACAAAAACACACTGGATCCAAATAACATATGGAATTGTAAAATACAGTAGTAATAAGTAGGAATTGTGGAGCTGAGGTTTTGTCCAGCGATGTTTTGTTTTGTGGATCAGGAGTATCGCAGAGATCCCCGGGTGCTTTTGAGGAAGGGGTAACACAGATAATGAGGCAGCCATAAAAACTCTCTCAGGACCCAACATTTCTATTTCCCAAGTGGCAATTTTTCTCACTTGCTAAACCTCCATAAAAGCCAACATGTTCAGCTCATTCCAATATGCTACTAATAAAATGAGCTTTTATTTTTTGCACAGCTATTTATTTTGTTAACATTTTCAGAAAGTTATTATATTGTTTTTATGCATGTCTAGTGCAATGTTAATATGCTGAGCCATTATAATCGCAGTGCAAATGCCACTGCAGCCATGAATGATAATTTTAATATAGTGCTTTAAGAGTATATTTCATTTACTTTAAAACCACAGCTCTAAAATTATTTGGGTTTTAAATACCTGGCTTGGAACTTGAACCTCATAAGCAGTTAGTTATTGGTACCGTTAGTAACATCAGCGAAAGCCAGTTTACAGAAAAGGAAGATAATAGGAAAACACTCAGAAAGCCTCTTTAAAGCAGAAAACAAGAATAAGAGTGAATTCAACCTTTTAGCAATAAAAATAATCAGCACAATGATAAAGGGAACTAATATTTACCTTTACTTTTTCTATGCCAGGCTCTACGTTAAGTACATTATTATTCCTCAGAACAAAGAAGCGAGATAATATATTTGAATTTTAAGTTGAACTTCATAGCTGTTTGAATCTGAATAAATTATTGTTAAAGCATATTCTTTGTCATTAGACATTAGTCTTCTGAATACCTGGCTCTAAGTTTTCAAAAACTTAAGAGTCAAGAAAATTCAAAAAACTTTCTCTCCAGAAGGGGAAATTGAGCCCTCCTATGAGGGCATAAAAAGGTATTTCGCCTTGCTAAGGACGCGTCTATAGTAATGCCAATTCCTCCCAAACAGATGAGAAAATATACAACTTGCCTGCTGATCTTCCTCTCCTGTCAGTCTAAATGGAAACTTCCAGGCTGTGGTTTTAATTGGAAAAGAACACTTCCCTCACTGTCCAAATTTATTACAGTTACTCACAACCCTCAGGTTTTCAACTACGAGACAAGTCATTGCAGTGATGGATGACACAATATTTATATATCATCTTGCAAAGTAAGCAAGGGGACTTCCAGTTAAAAGGCACTATGAGATTATTATTATAGTCCAGTAATGAAGACAGTGACTTTGGAAAAAATTATGTATGGCTAACCATTAAGAATACATTTAGAACTGTGATTTTGGTGTGAGTTGTATAGTTCAGAAAGCATATTTCTAATAAAGTGGCCAAGTCTAGGGTGCTATTCTGCACATTTGTTGTCCCTGTACGAAGATATATTTAAAGACGTTTCATATAGCTAAGATGAATGTTCATTTCTTCAAATTTCATTCTTCTTCCTGTTGATTTACTATTCTGAATATTTATGAATGATGCTCATACAACTTTCAAGTGACTTACTATTAAATAATTAAAGATGAGAGATTAAGAGCTGTGGTATGTCTAGTTTTATCAAAAATCACAAGTATGTACTAAAATCTAACTATGAGTGTCCTCACAACTAAGGAAATGTGAGAAACACAGTGTCTTAAGCATATTTAATTATGTAAGAGGAAGATATCAGTGACCAAGACAAAGCAAACTCGTGGAGGACCCTTACGACCTCTTGGAAGGACTGAATGCTGTGCAATCACATCTGATGAAAATACTCACAGTCTATATAACCCAGCAGACTGACTTTGAGGTACATATCCGGGGGAACCTCTTACTCATACACACTGAGAGATTGGTACAAGTGGCTTGCAGTTGCAAAACAACAACAAAGAAACTTTCCATTTCCAAATTCCATGTGTGTGTGCGTGTGTGTAGCATATGAATAAACTACATTATGCAGAACAAATGGATAACTTACAAAAATAATGTTGAGTGAAAATGCATAAACTTGGTATAAAGTACAAAACCATGAGCTAGAAAAAACAAACAACAACACTAAGTTCAAGTTATTGTTTTCCTCTGGAAGAAGGTTAAAAAGTGATCTGGGGATGGGAACAAAGACTATTTAAATTCTGTACATAACACCTTTTTTGTTTGTTTGTTTGTTTTGGTGCGGGGCATCAAACTCAGGGCCTTGAGCTTGCTAGGCAAGCGCTCTACCACTGAGCTAAATCCCCAACCCCATAATGTCTTTTTTTTTAAATGCTAATGAAGACAATATGTTACCCTTGCTATTTCTAAACGGTATTTGTACATGATTTATTGTTTACATACTTTAAATTTTTAATTAAGAAAAGGCTTATGATTTTCTTCAGGATTAAGAAACTTCAAGTTTAAGGACTTCCAGCACAGTCAATATAGCCCAAAGACCATTTGTGGATGGAGCCATAATCTTAGGTATGAATACTATGGTCAAATTAACAAAACTCTGTTTTAAGAGTTAGTTGATTCATTCAACAAATATTTACTAGGACCTACTATGGGCAGACACAAGAAACAATTCTCCTTTGAAATTCACATTCTGGAGAGAAAAATACATTAAATAAATGAGCAAATACATAACATAATAAATAACAGATAGTTATAACCGGGGCAGTGTCCAGTGAAAAGATTAGTAGTGACATCTCTTTTGATCGATCGGTGTTTGTGCCATCCAGTTATTAAATATTTTTATATTACCCCTGCAGTAAGTACAGTGAAAACAATCAAGCAGGGTTAGAGACAGATAAAGGATGTGGAGGAGATGATTTTAGATAGGGTGGTCAGATGAGGCCCTGAACGAAAGATTTTTGAATAGAGACCTGAATAAAAGGCTACAGAAGATGTGGAGAATGCAGAGCCACGCAGAGGGACAGGAACAAACTGAGCATGATGAGGAACATCAAGAAGGGGCAGCCAGAGAGGACCAAGCAAAGTGGGATCAGAGCAGAGATCAGAGCAGGATACAGAGATTAAACAGGAATTTTCAGGCAATAGTCCAGATTTGGATTTAATTTTAAATGGGCACAAAATTCCAGGGGAAAACTGAACAAGAGAAAGGCCTGGCTGACCCAGACTATTAAAATGATAGTCATCACTCTGTATTAGTGAGGGATTGGCTCCCTCAGGACCCCTGTACACACCAAAATCTACAGATATTCATGTTTCTCAGATGAAATGGGCCAGTATTTGCATACAGCCTACACATATCCTCCTGCATACTTTAAATCATGATTACATTTCTAATGATAACTAATACAATGTAAATGATACATAAATAGTTGTTTAACTGTATTGTCTAGGAAATAATGACAAAGAAAAATAGTTTGTACATATTCACACAATTACTTTTAGTATTTTCTATCCAGGATTGGTTGAATCTATTAATATAGAACCCACGGATACACTCATAAACTTATGTTTTATATTAAACATTATATATTTTTAAAGGGTATGTGATTTTGATAATAAAACAAGAGTGGGAAACCAGGAGATTAATTAAAATGTTGCAGAATCCAGACTAGAGAAGAAAGTGGTTGGGACCTTATTGTTACCTCTGGCAAAGGTGAGAAATGGTTGGATTTGCAATATATTTTGAAGGCTTGCTAACAGGACTTGCTGATACATTATAGGGGATATAAAGGAATGAAGAAGGAGTCCTAGACTGTTTTGTCCTAAACAGCTGAATAGATAAACATAAGCTGTCATTTACAGATATGGGAAAGACTAGAGGCAGATTCAATTTGTGGAGGAATGAGGAGTTCTACAGGGAACATGTTACATTTAAAAACGCCTTCTAGACATCCAAGTAGAGACACCCTGTAGGCAGCTGGCTATATGCTGACACTTGTTACTGACACTGTAAAACAAAACAACACAAAAGCATCATGCTAACCACTTTTCTCAACACCTCACCCACAACAATATGATTTTTTTTAACTAGTCAACAGTAGCTGAATTATTATTCTGGTTTCAGATGGTGAATACAATATGTACGCAGCTCTCTATGATTTCTAACAGCTTATTTCCATTTATATGAACACGTTAATGGAAAAGAAAGGAAGAATGGAAACAAACACTGTTGATTGGTCCTCTTATCCCTGAATGAAGACACTCATCACCTAATGTGCATTTCCAACACTCCACGCACTCTGTTTACAGAATCCAATTTTCTAAGGTTATTTCAGATAAAAAGCTTTTTAAATAATAAAGCCACGGTATTGTATCTCATAGTCTAAAACATAAATATGATTTTTAAACAGTTGTTCACTATGGTTTTATCACACATGCTACAAATTTGTAGAATAGTTTAAGAGTGGGACATGGGTCAAGGATTTCTGGATTTATCATGCTTCCAATGGTCAGGTGGGAAAATTACTTAACCTTATGCCTTAGTCGCTTCACCTGGCAAATAAGAGTAACGATAAAATTGAGGATTATAAGAACCAGCAAAAGTCAAGCACTTAATATGGCTCATGGCCCTATGTAAGTTTTTCATAAATTTCCACTCCAGATAGTATTTGTAAATATACAGTACAAATTCATTGCCAAAAATATGCTATAGGTTCTACTATATTCGTCACACTGATCTCCATGATGGCTAGATAGAAAATCATTCTGAGCCTGACCATAGACATATTGACGAGAATGCTCCCTTACTGTTCATATAAGACGAATCATTTTAAACTTTGAAATAAAAATCCATATGCAGTGGTTCTGTCATACACAACCAAACTTCGACTAGTATATTGGCCACCAGCTCATTTTCTCTGTGCCAGGCACATGTCATCTTCTGTAACTTGAACAGACCACCTGGATTGGACTCTCCTCTCCTATGAGAGAGACTTTAAAGGGCCCAGAGTTCATCATGTATCTACCTGACCCACAAAGAAATCTCTAAGTTTTGAATGTCACCTTCAAAAAGATCAGGGACCTCTCTTGTAAATATCACTCGCATGTGACCTACGAGTCTCAGCTCTCTATAGCTGGCTGACAGTGTTTAGTTTTACACATCCTGTACTCATGTCTTCGAGGCCTATGCAGTCACTAAAATATCCTCCTTTGAAATATACAATTATTTCACTAAAACAATCTTCTAACTCCTAGACAAGTTTCATATTCTTCATCCAATCTTTTCTACCAATTGATAAATTCTTCCCTCATACAAATCAATAGAGAAAGACCATAACAACAAGCCCGAAACACAAGATTGATTTTTAGGCCATGCTTGGAAGTTGTCTGGAAGTGTATTTGATTTCTTCATCTTATCATTTCCAGGAATGAAAGGGATCAACAAGAAAGAAACAAAAAGTTACATGTGATGGTGAAAAATCACTGTGCAGACATGACCTGGTAGTAGTGTCAGCAGCCAGACCTCTGTGGACATGTAGCTTCTGGAACAAAAGGGCTACTTCTCTGTACTGGAGCAACACCCAGCTCAGTTCTTCAGTTAATATTTTAGAAGTGAGCTTCAAAGTAGGTCAAAGAGTGAAAAACATTTCTGGTTTCTTCCTCAGCTCACATCTCTAATTTTCATGGAACAGATACTATTCGAATTTATCTATTCCCCAAAAGAGGAGACACTTACAACCTGACAATGTCAGGAACTTCTTTTCCAACATTATGCTTGTGAAACAAATTTTATCATTCTCTCCTATTGTAAGAAATGAAATTCTGAAATTTAAAAATGGCACAAGAAAAATCAGTCCACTCAATGGTCTGGTGATTGAAAAGCAAAGCAGATTTCACACCAGCAGCTTCATATAGGGGATATGTTTCAGTATGCAAGTGTTTCCAAAAGCACTGATTCAAAGTGAAAACAGATCCTTTGCTTAAGGGTAAAACACAAGTTTGTAAAGTTCTTACATTAGGAACAAAAGACACAGAAGTGGGCTCTCAGATGAATCTTTTCTAGCCCTGAGACTATGGCTCCCTGTCACCAAAACCCAGTTCAGGAAAGTATAACATTCCCACAAAATGACAGGTGTGAAAGAGTGTCTGAAATATGGTCTCGTTTTCTGGCAAAAAAAAAAAGATACTTCTATTTTGAACTGATTGAACAAAAAATGCAGTGTGTAAAAAGCTCAAATTTACATGTGTATATACATAAATGCATATAATTAGTGGTAGTTAAATATATATATATATATATATATATATGATTTCAGTAGAAACATTAGAAAATGGGCAAAAAGTATAAAGGAATAAAACTACTAAGAAATAAAGAAATTTAAATGGCCAAGAAACATTAACCTTCTCAATAAGCAAATGTGGATAGTTTGGCAACACTGATCAAGAGCCTCAAAGTGTTAAAATGAACAGTTTAAGTGTCTGTAAACAAACAACAAAAAAGTATCCATATCCATACAGTGGAATACTATATAAGATTATATCTCTGGAATACAACATTAAGCTAACAAAAAGGAAATTATACAATCATATATGCAGTATTTCTTCTTTTATGCAAGTTTTGAAAACAATGTTACTTATAATTTATGAATCACTATACAATTTTCAATCATTTGTTACATAAGAGAAAGGACTATAAGGATGAACAATACCAGAAATCATGACACATACAAAAGGGAAGCCCTGCTTTTGTTGGGGTTGTGTGGATATACGTATGCTTACTGAGATTCAGCGTAAAATCTCTTTCTTATTATGGGCCAGCCTAAAGCAAGTTGTAAAGCCAAAGGCAGAGTTCACAAGGGATAATTTACTCATCGCAAGCTTTCTATTCCCAAGAGGTTTCCTGACTTTGTGCACTAAAGCTCTCTTCCTTCCAGTCCACAGAGAGTGTAGACCCAGACAGAAGGACAAGCACAACCCCCACGAGGTAGCTTTCCCAGTGACCGACACAAAGCCCACCCCATTCAGGGGCGAGTCCATTCTCGAGGACACAGGACCCCTCAGCTTCAACTCAACACAACGAGTTCACCATCCTAGAAACATACCACTCAATATGTGGGAGAAGATGTGCTCAAAGAACACTGTTTCGATATGTGTTCACTGTAGCATTCACCAATTACAAAACATCGAGAAACAACATCAAGTTGTCCAAGTGGGAAGATAAGTAAAATACTGCAAATTCATATTGTTGAATACTCACAGCTATAAAAATTACACTTTTGAAAACTGTATGACAAATAGAAGCAGAAAGCAGTAGTAAAAGAAAATAAAAGCTGAAAACTATATGGGATATAAGTTCAAAGTTGAAAAACAAAGGCTGAATAATTATATGCTATATAATCCAAGTCTGAAACAAAATATGTGTCCTGTTTGGGAAGAGAGAAACACAAGAAATATTGTAAAATGATTTCAATGTTATGTGTTATACTTTCTTAGCTCTTCCAAATTATCTACAAAAAGAATTACTCATTTCAGCAATATTTTTAGAGTTCAATTTAAAATGGAAAAGTTCTCATATATATAGTCCAGATAGATGGATATATACTTTCAGTATCAGAGCTCAGACAATATTTTGCCTCTTCTGTTTCTCTCTCTCTCTCTTTTTTTTTTTTTTTTTTTTTTTTTTTTTTTTTTTTTTTTTTTTTTTTTTTTTTTGGTGCTGGGGATCAAACTCAGGGCCTTGTGCTTGCTAGGCAAGTGCTCTACCACTGAGCTAAATCCCCAGCCTGCTGTTTCTCTTTTGAGAATGTGTTCATAAGCTGCTCAGACACAGTACCTACACTTTTCTAGTTGCCTTAATTTACAGAGGAAAATCAAACATCGGATTTTTGATAGAATTTCTCAAGAAATTAAAAAAAACCTTCATGGTAATAAAGTACTATAGTCAATCAACTGAGCAATTAATAACCTACACCTATGTTATCACTTATTAGTTGTCTAGGATGATACTAAACACTATGAGATATAAAAGCAGTAAAATGGATAGTCTCTGTTGAATTCACTGCATGCATCCACAAGTACGGTGGAACTCTCATGCATTGTTTCATATAAATGGTAATCCAGCTAAAGAATCAGAATAAAGGTGAAACAAATGTATATGTGGGCATATGAAATAAGATGTATTAAAGTGTTACATGGAGTACAATTGAGCATACAAGCAGGACTAACATATATACTGTATATACATATACACCGACGTACATATATATCAACCAAAATATCTAGATGGATAGGTAGACAGACAAACAGATACAGCAAGAAGGAGTTAAGTGATCATGACAATGATATCAGTTATAATTGGCAGGTGTAGCTAGAAACTAACAAGTGAGATCTGGAAGAATATTTGCGATCAGAGTGAGTAGAGAGGGGCATAGACTACTAACAAAAGGAATGCTTTGTCCTGGTCCTGGTAAAGGTGGGAGGTGACACGAGGGGAAGAGCATCTTGTATAATGACACTAGTCCTCGAAATCAGAGGATGAAGATTCCAGCAGAAAGAGAGAGAGAGAGAGAGAGAGAGAGAGAGAGAGAGAGAGAGAGAGAACCAAAATTGTGGAGAATATGCTCCAATAAAATACAGAATCTTCTCACACCTTTCAAGTGATACTCCTCTGGATTACAAGCAGATAAGGTTACTTCTCACAGGATTGAGAGAGATAACTCAGAGAGGCTCCACGCAGTCATTATTTGAAGTCTTCTAGTTCACCTTTAAAACTCCTGCATTTTTGCATTCAGTTAAAAGTTTTCTCTAATCTTGGTGTAAACTGGGGGTTCCATGTAGATGAGACCTGACTTTTCATACTCAGCACACTCCTGCATTTCCTAGATAAAGGTGTCTGTGTAGTGAGAGTGTGTGTAAACCTCATCAGGTTTCATGAAGTTTTGTTCCCCCTCTATCCTGCCAGATATAAGAAATTGTCATTAACCAGGTCTCCAGACTAATTTAAATGCTGCACGAGCTCCTTGGCTCCACCCAGCCTTTTCCTCCTCTATGACACCGCTTAACACTAGGAACTTAGCTACTGAATAGTATTTTCCAACTGGCCTTTTAAAATGCTGCAAAATAATGTCTGGGCTTTAAATTCTGAGTGCTGCTTCTGCTTCCCTGTCCCCTCATCTCCGTGCATGCTAGTTCGTGTTAATTTTGCTCAGGAGTCTTTACTTCTTTTGGTGGCAGTGACCATGTGGTATTTGACTTTGATTCTTGCCACTACCACTAGGTTTTGCACATGCTATGTGTTCTGTACTTCCCTCAGCACACAGTGGTCTGCCGCAATACTTGTGAAGTGTTAGCCCAACAAGGACAAGGGCACTTGTGCATGTACAGAAGACTGTCTGAGAACAGTAAATGACATGAGATAGTTTGGGGTTTTGCTACCCCCGTCATAATCTTTACTAGCTCCCTCTCATGACCTTCACCGTAAGTCCTACATACTAAGCCAACGCAGCTTCAGCTCAAATCCACTAGTTCCCTTTCAATCAGATTACTAGTCGCAAGTCCTCTAGAGACTCCACAGGGCTCTGATGGAAAGTTTTTGGAAGTCTGTATGCACCCAGAGTTTAAAAGCAGGTAGTGTACTTTAGAGTTAACGCAATAGATAAGAAGGAGCTACTGTAGGTTCCTTAGTAAGGATTTCCTTGACATAGCAATAAATCAGAAAGACTGATCTCTGTGGAACTTAATTTATTACAAACATGAATTAAACTTTTCTAAGAAATGTCTAAATAATGAACTAATAACAATGAAGTGTTAATATTGAAAGAACTGAAGATTTTTAAAAATTCCATTCTGGCATAATTAAGGGATAAATTAGTTCAAATGAAAGATGTCGCTGTTATTAAGACTTCATTCATTTATTGAATTATGTTTCATAGGAACAGAGTGCATTTTTAAGATTATTCAATTATTATATAAGTCAATGTCATTTCCGCTTTTTGGGAGAATTGATATTAATCTTGTGTCATTGAAAACATAATCAAGTTTGTCAAATTAATTTCTCAAAGGTGACCTGTTAGCCACCAGATGGCAACCTGAGATGATGTCACATCAGAAATTTAAATTATGGAAAGCCCTGAGAATATGCAACACCACTCATTCACCCCACAGGTTCTTCTGAAATTGTAAAATATAAAGGCTTTCTAGTACCTTTGTAAATTTCATTTGAACGTAATAAAATACGCTCTAGCCACAATGCTTGCACTAATTAAAGACTTTTTTCTTAACAGGAGTCTATCTAGAAAGAGCTCAATATGGACTGATCATTAATAGACCTGTTAAGGTACTTGAGTAAGTGCCTATCAAGAGCACAGCACACATTAGTAAATTTCCTAAAGAAAATCCATTTTCATTTCAAATTCTGACATTTTATTTGGAAAAATTATACCCTTTCTTATAATTATTTCAGTAAATATAATGAGGGTATTGCTAACTACACCTTAGAGTAGTTTATTTTCTTTGTTTTTCAGTAATGTGAGTCTCCTTGTAATTAAAGGCATACTGCATTAATGATGCCGAAAGTCTCCAAGGGAAACATTTAATGTCCCCCTCATAATATTATACCAAAATTACATGCACAGAAGACTTTTTAATAATCTTTGTTTCCTAATTGAGTTTTGATTGGCTCTGAAATCCATGGCAGCACTCAGGGGCTCCCATTTCCACAGTCATCAGCACTTCTGCACCATAAATTGTACAAACGCACATGATTCCTTCCGTCTGTAGGCTCCTTTTCAAAGCTTCCATTTAACTTATCCAGAAAATTAGCTTCAGGCTGGAGATAATTGCAGATAATTTTGCCATTTTTAAGCCACTGGGGTGTTGCATGGAGAGATGACAGCTAAGTTTGTCTAAACACAATGAACAAATGATAGCTTCGTGTTGTCACTTCAGCTTTACACACAGGTTCAGATCATCCTATTTGCTCTTTATGCAAATTGAAACAAATTGTTGTCACTAGATCTGTGTTTTCTGACAAAGCTGTGCCACCTGAAGCTTGTCATGTGGCTGAAAGGACAGGATCGCCATAAATATGCTGTCCCAGCCTAAACAACAAAAATCGTTAGTTCTCCTCTAACCTCCGGACTCTTCTCCCTCAACAAAAACAGATTTTTTTCTTTACTCACTCTCAACTTAAAAGGAATAAAATTTAGAAGAAAATGTATAGTTTATAAACATGTAATTCATGTACATATACACTTCTCTCTCTTGCACTATTATAAATACAAATGGCAGAATTCTCCCAGAAAAGTATCGTTTACTAATGCTTGTATAATTAAAGTACTACTATTTTAAATTACATGACATTGAAAATTTATTAAATATGTCAACAAGGTTAATAAGCAGAGATGTATTATTAAAAGGAATCATATGCTCATTTTCTCTAAACTTTCCCTTTAGATTAAAATGAGTGCAACATTCACGAATAGTCCCTGGCAAACAATGATGGAGCGAATGCAAAAAGCAGCAACACAGATTCAGAATGCAAAGCCAATGAACTTCAACTTTATATTCAATAAATTGGCTGTGGGACTAATAGGACATTTCCATGACCAAATTCCTCTCAGTGTTCAGAACTATGATAGTCACAGCTAGTAAGGGTGTCACTAGCTGAGCAAGGGAAACCATTCTGCAGCCAACATTTACATATAGGGGCTAAACACTCATTGTGCTTATCTGGCAGCTACTCTGATGTAATAGGCCATAACGACCCTGAGGGTGCAGATTTGGATGCAAGTGTCAAGGAGGAGAGAATGTCCAAGTCATAACACAAATGACTTTATGGATCCCCATTAGACTTTGGGCTGAGGAGCACCTAAACAGGTCTGATATGACAGCATCCTGAAAAAGTTTCACAGCCTTGTGTCAGGAACTAAAGAATTTTATAGAAAATCCACGCTGCAGAGAGAAGTGTTGCCATATTAGGCCATTTTCATTGACTTGGCATGTGATATGCATATGTATAGTCCCAAAGTGTGCAATTTGAGGAGAGATTATTAAATCAGTTATGCCAATCATATGCATATTAAGGACTACAAATTAAGGACTGATAAGTAACATCTCACAAACCTCATACTCTCTTTTGAAAAACTACCCTGCTCAATGACAGGTTTAAATCCACCAAGGTTTCTGAATATCTGTAACATATTAAGATGCAGGCTTTTAAGAGATTGTTCTGTGGAGTTTCATGTGAACATAAAAAGTATATATCTTTTTATGAACTCGAGGTCAGCAGAGGGAAATCATTTAAATTCTCTTTTCTCATTTGGCCTCTAACACCACTTAGCCAATGAACTGGTAGAAATTAGCTTGTTTAAATACCTCAAATCATGTTCCTGTGAAAAGGAAGCATGAGAAATCCTATAATATATGCTTTCCTACTTCTGAAGGGTGAAGGAAGCTTGCTAAAGACGCCCACCAAGTAAAACCTTCAACCCCACACTCAGGAGCAGTGCTGAACAGGCTGAGAAGAGGAAAGCCGCCCATAGAAATCTTACTTTGAACACATCACACAGGAGGGCCTGCGCAAGTAGAAATACCACCCGTAAAAGGGATATTTGCAATTTTACTTAGACTGTAAATTATTAAACAATTTCAGAAGTGGTATAGTGTTACAAGTGTCATATAAACTAATATATAGAGCTAGAATGCTCTTAATAATACAAAGTGTTGGCCCAGACCTCTTCCTCTGCTATAAGGAGCGGAAGATTGCACAACCCATCACCTGAATAGCAATTTCACTTCAGATTTGCAACGAGATCTTAACTTCAACCTTTCATGAGAAATTATTAAAGACTTCATGCAAAACCAACGCATGTCCCTGCTCTTTTATGGATTTGTTATACTTTTACTAATATGCTTGAATAAATGCAGAAAGTCCATGGTTTCTAAAACGCAACTTCTCCGCAAAGCATATACCTGTTTCCCAGAGATGGGCCCTCTCTTTGAAATATTTAGTATTTCAGGACACTTTAGTCATAGTGACACCTAATAGCCAAGCTCTTTTTCTCACTCTCCACAAAATCAGGTTTAGACTATAATTCAAACCAGTCCCCAAAGGCACTTCTGAAAAATGGCAAGCCCTTAGCTTTTAGGTGAAAACACTCCTTATTGCTCAAAATTGTTTCCTGCTACAAAGCCTTTTCTATAGTACTTGGTCTAAGATGATCTTATGCTAATTTAACTCACTAGGGACTGTGAGCAGATGCTACTGTGATTAATAGTTTCACTATCCTGAAAATGCCAGGCCAGGTTCAAGATAATAAAGTCAAGTAAGAATACTATTAAAATCTGCCATACGATTATATCTGCTATGTGGAGAAAAATGGGATCGCGGTCCTTGTATCACATAAAGACAACCTACAATAAAAAAACAACAACATAAACCAAATGAATATACTGTCTGAATTCTTTAGTTCATTAAGTGACACCATTTTAATCACCAATTTCTTTACTAATACCCTATAGGCATATTATCAGCTATGCCCTGAGCAGAAACTCAATGTGTTACCACCATGCTTGCTACTTTTGCACGTAGTATTTGACTTTTCACTCAGAAAAAGACTCATACACACTAAGAACAATAAGAACAATACATTTCGTAACTTTGTTTAAAGAGAGTATCTGAATTTGTATGTCCCAGGTCATTACTTTCTGGCCAATATGTTTTCAAAGTCCCAAAATTCCTCTTTAAAATACACACAGAAAATGGTGATCTTTGATATTAAGAGGCTATGTGAGTTGGTACAAAGACTTCTGGAAAAGACTCAGGAGATTTTAGTCCCTCTCTTCTTTCTGTTTTTTCTCATTAGTCTCCTAACCATGGACTTCTAAATCACAACAGCTTCCTGCTGAAAGAAGCCATGAGATCTAACCTCATCGACAACTACCTAGAATGTGGGACCGGCCTCATATCTGAATATGAAGAAACCTTTGGAGTTGGCTTGCCATCGAATTTTACCTTTAATGTAACACATTTGACTGAATCATATTCCCAGTCTCTGATCTGAAATTTAACCATCAATTAAACTTTGCATATACCTCGGTTCCCGAACTTAATTCTTTCCACAATTCTGGTGGCAAACCGAATTGGATGAGAACCAAATCAAATTCACCAGTCAGATTCGATATTGACCTTACGGAGGAAATTTGATTCAGTTTTCGTCTAATTCAGTTTGCAACCAGATTTGTGGCAAGAATTAAGTTTGCAAACCGAGTCACCATGGTGTGTATCACCTGCCTCAGTGAAACCCTTGGCTTGCTGGGAACCAGAATGTGCCAATGCATCGACAGTAATTCTAGGTAGTGCAGCCTCCATGGAGAATAAATCTTGCCTGTGTACACAAATCTGCCACCTGCATGAATTGAGCCCCACACCACCTTTGGAAGCATATGCAGTTCAACCCCATTTATATGAAATACTCTACTGAAAAGCATTGCCTCACCATCGCGCAGAAAGACTCAGGAGGGTCTCCACAGGTAATATCCGGAGGATCCAGTTTCACCTTCAGATATTTGGTCATGTCCGTAGATTCTGGCTGACAGGCCATGTAATCCCACACTTTTCCTTCTTCTGTGTAAATCTGAGTTTTACACACATCGTAATGTCCCCACACCAAAGGGTAGGGCTGCATCACTGAGGACACTGTAACCCAAAGGGCATGAATGGACAGGAATCTTGACAAATACATCTCTAAATTCTTTGTAGTCTTCACGGCTTTTCAGTAATCTGTGTCTATTTTACATATACATATGTGTGTCTCTTTATGTAGGTAGGTCTGTGTACTTAGAAAATGAGAGAGAGAAGATGGGATTTCAAAGAAGATTCCAAAAACAACATGAAAGATTTAGAGATTGTGCATACTCAGGAATACTGACGACTTTGGTGGAAGCCTAACATACTTGTGTGTTAGGCCTTAACAACTTGTAGCTTTTTCTTCATCCTAGAACGTATCTATTAGACTCAGGTCTAGTTTGGTTCTCGTTCAAGATGTTCGGTAGCAGATAGTTTAGCACACTGATGGCTCTCCCATTGTACATCCGACAACCCTGAGTGATCCTCAGTGTTCAGACGCGCTGAGATATCAGTATCTGCAGCCAAAGAATGAGTGTCTATAGTCCGGTGTCCGTTTCCCATCAATCATTCTGTTCTTCTGGCGCCAATACCCTTTTAAAAACAATAAGAGTAAGAGTTATTGTCTCAAAATCAATGCATTATGAAATGTATGATATGTTGACATTTTGGAGGCATGATGCAATACAAAGCAAACTGGTATAATATAGCTAACCTTTACTCAGCTGCTCTGCTTAGAATGAGCAAAGCAGGAAAATCATTCATACTGGGGAGGATTTTGATATGAAGTATTTAACTCTTCCATAAAAAAGACAAGATGTGTATGTTCCAGGTGAGTTGCATGTTTCACTTCAAAAATTACACTTCCATCTTAACTCTGAGCAAACTGTTAGATTTAAATACTTCTTATAGATTGCAAGGCTATAAAAATCTTTTAAGAGAACAATATGGGAAATCAGGTTTTTTTTAAAATAACAATAATAAAGAAATGACAACTACTTGTATGCCTTTTTTCTCTTGGCAAAGAGAGCCTGAAAATCTCCAAATTCCTTGTAAATTTCTTAGCCTTTTCTAGCTGGAGTGAAAACTAGCATTGTCGATGTGATCCTGTCCCTCTGGATTTCCTCATTATATTGGAAGACTTTAGCTATCTTTTGTTTAGTTGCATTCACTGATAAAGATAATTTGCCTCTCTGAAAAAAAAAAAATCAGAAGTAAACCTAAAGGAGCATCTTCCTTTCATAAGAATTTCCTATTTTCTTACGTCTTTTTATAGCCATTACATCTGCATTTGCAGTTACTTTCTCTAACAGAAGAGAATTTGTCCCAAAGGCGAATATTATGCGCTGCTTTAAAAGTAACAGCTCTGTAGTAAAATGCACAATTTAAAAACGCACATATAAAAATAGCTGAGGGTGAGTTAACAGGCCATGAAGCAGAATAATACGGCGCTAATTCTGGGAGACAACAAAAATTACCATTTAAAAGTACTTATGGTAAACTGACAATGTAGCCTACTCAGCTACAGACACAAATCCTTGATGAATTTAACTCACAACTTTTCTCTTTAGAGAGCATTACTCAAATCTAAGAAGCACTAATATTTAGAACCCACGTGTTCAAAAACGTGTATTTTCTTAATTATTTGGTTCATAATCATAGTCCAAATTATTAACTACATTTTAAATGGTTTGAAAAGGATGAAACAGCCCATAACTTTAGGAAGTTCCATTATAAATCCTTCAATTCACATTAAAGAGTTTAAATAAGGAAGTTCACTATCTTAAAACAATCTTATAAAAGGAATTCACTATATTTAAATAATGCACCGTCTTAAAATGAACTAAGCCACAGAGACTATGAAATGCCAACAGATGGTGGAATTGTGTTTCCATAGCAAAGTAATTTATAATAATTGCTTTATGGATGCAAGTGCAATTTTCATTATATTCAATTCATAAAATGTTATCATACAACTGCAATTTGTGATATTTTCTATTAGGAAAAGTGTTGAATATTTGAGTTCCTATGAAGCAATAATTAGCAGTGTGTCTAAACATGTATAAACTACAGATTTGAATCTTCCTCTTCCTTGTAAAGATTGTATTGTGTTGAGCACATTTTGAAATCCTAAGCTAAAAAGAAAAAAAATCACAGAGGAGCATGTGTTATGGCTACTACAGCCTTCTGCTTTTTTCAGACTCATTAGTAATTTTAAATTGATATTTTCAGAAATATTCAACACTCTGAAAATTTGTAATACAGAAAAATGTTAAAATAATATAAATCTACACTTTCTAGAAGCATTTTTCAACTGTGTTTATATTATAAGGGAAAACAAACACTTCGGGGGGGAAAAAGGGGCGTGGGCATTCCAAGTAAAGCAGTGTAAAATCTACTAGGTCAGAAATTGTTAACGTCAATTCTTAGTTTCAAATACACCACACTTTCTTTATCGAAAACAGTGTGATTGAAGACTCAGAACTGACTGCTTTGAAATTGAACTGTGTGAGCAGGGTGTGTTAATCTGTTATATTATTTTATAAATATGACTTCAGGCATATATTGGAATGATCCCTGAAATTAGCCTTCACTTCTTTTTAAACAGTATGATTCTCTAAATCCACCTTATCTTGGTTATTTTCTCCTTAGCTATGTTTTGACTTACTGCAACTTCATAATAAAGGGTGACCCTACATTTGTACCTGAAAAATCCGGACACTAAGGCAACACACCTGAACCTGTTACTGTCTCCTGGCATGACGGCAATCCCAATATAACGAATTCTCATTAAGGTATACGAAAATTATAATGATGGTCATTACACAGAATTATGGACTACACCATGGATCGAATTTAGAGAAGTGACAAGGAAAAATGCAGAGGAGTGCAAGATATTTGAATATTAGGCAGTTGCAGGACTGTACGACAGACATTCTTGACAAGAAGCAGCCAATTATAGCTTAAATTTCTGGCACATAACCAGTTGTGATTAATAGTTTTCCATTACATTACAGACATATTATTAATGTATTAAAAATGTCAAGCTTTGGCAAGCACTAATATGGCATGGCTCAGTTAGTCTGGAGAATTTACATTTAATGAGCTCCAATTGACACAGAAAAAGATATTGACCACAGCACATTACAGATCAGGAACAGAGGGTCACTAAGCTATTCTCTAACAGAATTCTTTTATTTCACTGTAAGTTTTCATTTTGGAACATCGCCTGCTATGCATTCTTCATTTCAGGGTCTCCTTACTTTTCTGTGCCGCACATACTGTCCTTCAAAGAAAACCCTTTTAACTTCAAATTAGTAATAATTTAAATGTATGAACGTCCATGACACACAATAGAAAAGAAACCTCTGTCTGTGAAAATCAAGCAGTTGCTCCTGAAGTATAATTATGGAATTTTCAAAGAAAATAAAATGATATACAAATAGAATATTATTTACTCTGCAACTTCTATTACCTAACGGCCCTGGTTCCCATCTGGCTTTGCATTCAACTAGGTTAAAATATCAATAGATTTTAAAAAGCTAGGTCATCAGAACAAACAGCGAGGCAAACCGATTATGAGAAGGACAGTCAATGACATATGTTGAGGTTTAATATACTAAACATGTCCCTCCTGGCCCATAACTGAACTAACTGCCAAGTAATGTGGCTTTTGAATTTGTCTCCAGTGTTCAGATCACCTAAACAAGGACAGCTTCAGAGGAGCTCTGGGCAGCCCCACGTCTAGTTCTTTACTTTGTCAAGCTTGGGGACTCACTGGAATCAAATAATGCTATCAGCTCTACCTGTGAACTGAAATCCTTTTGGATCAAAAAAAAAAACAAAAAACACCCGTTATTATGCCAACGAATACCCAATAGACCTCTGGTATGTAAATTTCCAGAGCCAATGAAAAACTAGAAAATTATGTCATGGCTCTCAAGTTGATGGATATTATTCACCAGAATTAAAATGGGCTAGAAAGTGGTTTTGCATAGATGGAACATATATTTTTCCAGGATTCTGACACTATTTCCCTTGCACCTTGGATCATCTTTGTAGAAGACATTTCACAGGCCCCTTCTGTCATTGGGAAGAAACAAAAAAGCCTCCCAAATTATTACATGGAAATAATAATGATTAAAATTATAGACAATTATGGTCCAAAGGCAATTGCCAATTTTATCAAGTAACAGGAAAATATTGCCAGTAAATCTACTAATGCTAGCTGGCTTTCAGCATTCATTTTATTATATAATGTCACTAGGAGGTGGGGGTGGCAGTAGTAGGCTATTTATTCCATAAATACTCAGCTCTTCGGGGGCACCTGAAATAGTCAGCTATTGACTCACTCTTTATAGACATTAAGAATTTTATAAATATGCAAGTTTCTGAATGGAAAGGAACAAAAGGAAAACTGACTATGATCATATACCATTGAGAGAAAAAATATAAAGAGAAAAAGATATACAAATCCTGTAACCTCTCAAAATTAGCAGCTTCCAACACAGCCATAATATTTATTACATGAGTTATTTTAATATATTGAATGATCTTTGCACATATTTATTTATTATAAAAAAAGCATCTTTTACTCTTCTTAATAGGAAAGATAGGCTGTTGTCTTTTTGTTAACTATCTCCCCAAATGTAAGTAATTTAGCATCTACTGCAACATCATTGGCATATCTTACTCATCCTTGATTGGATATTATGAGCAACTGCCTATCAGGAGATTCTTAATGAAACCAGGTAACACACCTTAGTATTTGAAAGATCTCTAGTTTCACCAAGGGAAGACCAAAGAGCAAAATCAGATAGCATACATTTTTCAGGATGTTTAGGGACTGGATAATAATAAATTATTTCAACATCAGTTAAGTCTAAAAGAAATCTGGTGTTTAATTAACCAAGGGGCAACAAATCTTTCATTCTCATGCAGGGATGTTTCAAGATCCAAAGTCTCAAACACACACCTGAGAAAATCTACATCCACCTGAAGTTTTGGAACAAAACACTGCATTCTGAAAATAAAATTAGTTTTGAAAGTATGCTAAATCACTTACTGATCTGTAATACGATATAACCCTCTCTCTACTCTCTTTCTCTCACACACACCTTTCTATATTAACATATCATTGGTTTCCTAAGTTTTATCAAAATTTATTCCTTTGCATGTGACTGGGTGCTTTTGTAACTTGAAAACTGTCTCCAAATCTTTACTTAGAAAACCTATCAACTAAATGTGTAATAGCTTAACTTTTAAACACATTACCTGATTTTTTCGGAATACTTCACCAGAACCGAAAACAGGTATTTGCACTAACAGCAAACACACAAAAGAGGGTTGCAAACTACATCAGCCTCTTCTTAAAAAAGCTAAGCTAAATCATTTTAACCCACATGCCCACCCAGTGAAAAAAAAAAAACAAAAATCTGAATAGAAAAGAGTTTTTGTCTAAATTAAGTAGCTTCTTTCTAAAATTATTATGATTACCGCTCTTAAATCTCACAATAGGAAATATCATCAAATTAATAGATAGATATATGAAGTCCCCAATGCCTTCATGCTTGCCTTCAGAGATTAAAGATATTTCATTTCAAGGCATCCAAAAAAGAAAATATATCCCTTATGTATGTAAACTGGAACAACATTACATGTGAAATCCTTGATGCATTTTTTTTCCCTTTGCATGCTGAACCACATGGAGAGATCTAAATTTTATTTTAATGAAACTGTTAGTTACTTATTTTCAAAAATAACCTCAGACACTTACTAAACTGTTTTTTTCTTTGCCAAATAGAAAGTGAGGTGGGCAAGGCATTCAAAGTGACACGATTCAAAATACTTCATGAAACAGAGGCCTGCTAATTCCCTCGCGGGTTAGAGAAACTCCTCAAGGGCCAGACAAATTCGAAAAGCCTTACCTTCCCCCAACAAAGATTTCTGGGAAACTTTCCAGAAGGTTAACCCCAAACATATGGAAATAAATGATTTTGATGGAAAATCTTTTTTCATTTCTGTAAGATAAGAAAATTTTTAGCATTTTCTGCCACAAAACGAGGCCTTATTTCTAGAGCAAATTTACTGCCAGGTTCACCATATGTTTAGTAGAATTCTAAATCTTTCTCAGAATTTTCCATTCCAACCACTGACAAACTCAGGATAAGGAGCGGTTCTATTATTCCTAGTGTAAAGAGAAGGACAGGAGCGAGCGGAGAACAAATGCCTCCACGCTCTAGAAATCTATACCTGATGCAATGTTAGGAACTCAACCCGAGACTTTGCAAATAAAGTTGTCTCAAAGTCCTCCTACAGGAATTTTCCTCCCTTGCCCTGTAAAATGACAACCCACTCAAATGCACTTCTCGGGAAAAAAAGAAAAGGTTCCCGGGTGAGGTTACCAAAATAAACAGCAGAGGGCGCAGTTTCTTTTTTTAATCTAAGTTTTCTCTTGTATGAATCACTTAATTGGTTATTTTGGGCCCAATAATATTCGGCATTATTTGTATTATATATAGATATCCACAGATCCATATCGGAGAGCAACTCAATATCCCTAGCTCAATCCATCCACTGATTAATGTGAGGCCAGTATCTGAGAAAACATTCCAAACCGAATTCCCGCACCAAGTCTTTCCCTCTTTCAATTTTCCTTTCTCCCCAGCAGCACGACGTGGGACGGTGATGCTTTAATCTCGCACCAATGAAGGAGATTAAAAGAAAGGGACTTCAAAAGCTCCCGGTGCAGCCACCAGCTCCACGGGGCTGGCAACACGGCAAGTTTTTCACCAAAAAAGACAATTGTCCAAAGAAAGAACAACAACAATAACCCCGCCGCGCGCTGCGTGTGGGCAGGCGTGCGGGAGGACGGGAGCGCCGCGCCGTAGTCAGCCTGCGGGTCGAGGCGCCCACCCCGCGCCGGCCCCGGAGCAGCCGACGCGGAGCCGCGCGGGAGCACACCCCGCAGCCTCCAGTGTGGGCGTGAGGGTGCCGGCTGTGTGCGCGCACGGCTCCGCGCGCTGCCTCCTCGGGGCGCTTTCCGAAGTTCTGGCCCACCCGGAGCCTCCCACCCGGCCCGGGGCTGCCACCGGGGGCGGCCCAGGGGAGGGCGGCAGGCGGGGGCGAGGGGCCGCCTCGGCAGGCAGCCGGCGGTACTCACCGTGCGGCCCGGCGCCCTGCGCCTCGGAGCCCGGCCGTCGGCGCGGGGCGGCGGCCCTGCCCGGCCCGGCCCGGCCCCGCGCGCCTCGGCGGCGACAGCGCGGAGCCCCCTCCCGGGCGCGCGGCCGGAGGTGGGCGCGCGGGTCCCCGCCCCCCGGGTCGCGATCGCAGCCGGCCCCCGCGGGCGGCAGCTCAGTTACCTTCGCCCGTGGCCGGGGGCTCCTCCTGCGCCGCCGAGAGGGGGAATTCCTTCCTGTTGACGTCCTCTTCCGAAATGCAAAAGATCAGGGACTTTGACAGGTAGATGAGGGGGAGGGAGCAGGGGTGGGCGGAGAGGAAGAGCGGATGGGAAAGGTGCCTCTCCCTCCAAAAATACCGGGATATTAATAATGCAGTTGCAGCCTTCGGAGGTCTCGCCGGCCCGGCCCCGCTCGCCCGTCCGCGCCTCCTCGCGCGGCTGCTTCTGCCACTTCTCGCCTTAAACTTTTACTGAGGGATTTTTCCCCCTCTTCTTTTCTCTGTCTCTTTCTTTCTTTAAGCTGCAGGACGGTGTTCCGGTTCCGAGGGATCAGAACCAGCGGCCGGGAGGTTCTATCCCGCTTGGCACCGCTTTCATTTTATTTCAGATGAAGACGATGAGCTTAGTCAGAAGGAGCATAAATCAGGACAATTAGTATTGGCGCCAAGAAGATCCTGCAGGACCGATTTCGCCCGGGCTTCCTTCGCGCATTCCTCCACTCAAATCAGAAATGTCACCGCACATCGCGCCGATGGCTGCGAGACGCGACGCACCCCAAGTCCGTTTGATGAAATATACATGGCCCACGATGCTTCCGGATCGCGGTGCCCGGGCTCCCGGCCCCTCCCCGGCCCGGCCCGCTCCGAGCGAGCGCGACGAGCTCTCGGCAAACTTGGGGCGCGTGCAGATTAGAGACTGAGCGCGAGGGCCGGGGCAGGAGACGCGGCGCAGCGGCCCGGGAAGCCGCAGCCCTCGGAGGGGCGGCACGTACGTTCCACTTAAAAAGCAGATCTTCTTCTGCAACTGCCAGCGAGTGGAAGGATTGCAAACCTTACACTACCTCGAGACCTGGGCGCTCCGAGCGGTCCTAACTCCGTCCCGCTAGCGGTTACTGCTGCCACCGCCGCCGCCGCTCCTGACCTCGGGGCGCTGAGGCTGCAAGACCGTCGCCCACTGGAGAGCTGCCTCCGCCAACTCCGCACCTCCCACTTCTGCCCCCGCCCACCCCGCGCCTCGCTCCTCTGTCGCCTTCCCGCCGGGTACACCGTTCACCCCTACCAGTGAACACCGCGGTGCTTTTCAATTAGCTTTCTCAGCCAGGGGCCCCTAGAGCTCAAACCCCGAACCTCCTTTTTGGAAACTCATTGCGCCTTAGAAAGTTGAAGTTCTAGAGATAGCTTACAGGCTTTCCGCCCTTTCCCCAGGGGGAGACAAATGTGAGGGGGCGGGGTCATTCACCAGCCGGGGAACTCGGCCTCACGTGCGATCACTTTAGCTGCTCACTAAAGTCAGAAACAAAAACAAATCCGGACTTAAGATGGGGGGAGCTTTTTTTTTTTAAGAAAGATTATAATAGGGAAACCGTTCTGAACTCAGGATCCATGAGCATCTCCAAACCAAACTGAAATCAGAGGGCTTTTTGTTTGCTTTGTTTTCTACAAGGGGGAGGAGCCCTAGAAGAAATGGGAGCATATGATAGCGAGTGAACCCAGGACGTGAGTAGCCCCAGTGTGACCAGAACAGCGGTTCGGTTCTGTGGCCCGGGATCTTGGGGGTTAGCTGCCAAGTGTGACTGTTCCACATTTTAGCCCCTGTAGGTGAAGGTGGGGCTAGAAGTCCTGGGGCCTGTGGGGAGGGCAGAAGCCCGACTCCAGTTTGGTCCATGCAAAGCAGAGGGTCAGAAATGGCTCTTGTGAACAACTGGTCGCTAACCACGTGCCGTGCCCCATTTTGAAGAGCGTGAGCCGAGAGTAGTTGGGCCTTTTCTCTTTGCTAACTCAGGGCGGCGTTGGCAGAGGCCGCTTGGCCAAGATGCTTGTTGATTTGGCCTTGAGTAGCCACGAAGCAGGTAGAAATTCCACGCACTTCAGGCTGACCCGCAACACCTGAGAAGCCACAATGAGCGCTCCCTGCTTTGACACTCTTCAGTGTGGGAATCTGGGATTTCTCCTTTTTCTTCCTTTTACTTCTTCCTAGAGTCTCTAGAGACCTCACCCTCACCTAGCCTCCTTCCCAGGCCCAGAGCCCAGTGTCTTCTGTGGGGGCCTTTTCGTAGGCCTTCAGGAACATCACCTGTAGAAGCCTGCAGGACACACACACACACACACACACACACACCGGCCTGGGCATAAAACTAGCTTTTCTTCTCTCTCCCGGGTTTTACTATCAAGCTCTTGAGCTTTATCTGCTGGTTTTAGACCAGTCTCCAGCAAAAAGAAAACAAATTTATGTAGAAAAAGGAAATCTCTTTCTGGGATATGCAGAGATACTGCCTCCCAACCCAGAGTAAAGTTCCTCTCCTGCCATCGGAGTCCTAGAACTAACCTCACCTCTTCCCTTGCCCTCCTCCCTCTTCAGAGTTCACGGGACCAGGAGACAGACAGCTGTCCAAAGACCCAGGTGGGAACGGAACCCTTCCAGTTGGGTGATTCCTACTCCAGGAATAGGAGGGTCTTCCAGAGGTGAAGTTTTCTTTCAGACATGTGCTCTGACCTTTGCTGAGGCTCCATACATCAAACTAAACATGTGGATCCAAACTCTGGGGAGTAAACCAGAGAGTCTCCACGTTAAAATTCTTGTCCTCCAGAACACGTTCCCTGCTCTCGGCTGGGATAGAGTGGGACGGACATTTCCTCCAAAACTGCACTTTGGGTGAATCTCATGTGCTCCTGCAGACTCTACATCCATGAGCTGACGTGTGTATACTAACGTAGCTCTCCTGAATATGTCTTTGCACAGTTCTCTATGGAACCAGAAATTAGATATTTCGTTGGTATCAGGGAAAATAACTCAGAGCATACTTACTTTTATTTTTTGACTCTTCTCTCTCTCTCTCTCTATATATATATATCTTTGTAAAGAATGATTTTTCTGTTTTTATTTAACCTTTCAACTCTTCTTTTTTCTCTTTTCCTGTAGAGAACAGTTTGATCTTTCAGTTCTCTGGCTTCAGCTTCCTGGCTGGTTTCCATGCATTTCTCATTCTTCTTCAATTTAGATATCCATTTATTTGTAATCCTGTTAGATCTCTAACTGTTGTTCATTTTTCTAGGTTCTTAGCTGCCTAAAAAATCTCTTTAGAGATTTGGCAGGGTTGTTTAAATACTTGTAACTTCAATATGCCAAACTGGTAGTGATAGCACATTTGCAATAGATCTGGTCCAAAACGACATGTGTCTCTTTATAAATACTGTAAAGTAATTAACATAAAGTAGGCATAAGATAAATGTGCACTGCAGGTGTGAGTAATTTTTGCCCATTCTCAGGATTCAGTTATAGCTTCCTAGGTCACAGGAACTAACTCCACCATATAAAATATAAGACTGAAATATCCAAATCAAGGGCATCAGGCATTTTAGAATATGTTATTGTTTATACGTATTCGGCTATCCCCTCAAAGCCTTCACTCGGAGGCGAAGGCTTGTGGAACAAGATTGGATTGTGTTGAAAGGCAGGACCTGGTCAGAAAAGGCCGGTCACTAGGAGTATGACCCTCCAGCCTCCGCCCTTCACTCTCTCTGCTTTCTGGCTGTTAGGAGGGGAGTAACTTTCCTCCCCCAGGCACTCCCACCATGCCGTCCTTGGAGCCGGCCAACTATGGACTAACAACACGAGCCCAGATAGCTCTGCCCTCCTTTAAATTGCAGGTGTCGTGTGTTGTGTCCAGCAGTGAGGGGAGTAACTAAGACAGGCTGCTATAAGAAAACCATAGACAGCCTTATAAACAAACACCAGAAAGTGGTTTTCATAATCTGGAGGCTGTAAGGCCAAGATCAGGATGGAAAATGGTCAGATCCTAGCAAAAACCCTCTTTTGAGTTGCGGACAACTGACTACTCCCTGAATTCTAATGTGGTAGAAGGAGGGTTAGTGAGCTTTCTGAGGTTCCTTTAATAAGGACACTAATCCATTTTCGAGGACTCCATTCTCGTGTCTCAGTTACCTCCCAAAGACCCCCTAACACTAATGCATTATTAAGGGTTGGAATTTAAACATATGAATTGATGGTGAGAACAAATATTTAGTCTGTACCAATGGGCAAGTTATATTTGACCAATCATACTCTATGTGACAGATGTTTTCTATGACTGCTGCTTGTATCCCTATAGACATAGCCTTCCTAGCAGTTGTAAAACCCTTAGCCCTTTCTTACCTCCACTTTGTGCTCAGGGATGTATTTTATTACAGAACCATTAGCAGTGTGGTTTTGACAGGTTTTGAAGTTCCTTACCTGAAAGACATTTTTAATGCTTAAATATTTTGACATTTAAACCTCTAGCAAACCCTAGGCATCTGGTCTGTGCTCTATCACTAAACTATACTGGCATTTTCCTGCTTTTTTAGGTACTGAAGGATGTTTTTCTTGAGAGTTTAAATTAAACCAAGGACCAAGCATGCTCAACATAGGATAATCTCATTTACTCCCTTTCAGACTATAACAGATCAGAAGACATATTGGTCTGTATTTTGGTAAAGAAAAAAAAGTCCATGATGTATGTTTACAAAACATGGTGAATGTTCAAATTAAAATTGCAGATTCATAAAAACATTATAGTGTTTCTTCATCCACCTTCATAAGGTCTGATATTATGTAACTTCTGGCTCTTCCTGAAAGTAAAAATGAACATGAATGGTAAATGTTTTTTAATTAATTCAGGACAAAGAGGTGGCTATAACAGCACAACTAAAGATACTTGTGAAAGAGGACTTCCAGAACTGCTCTGGAGAGGGACAAAAACAATGGGATGAATGTGTTTGAAGTATGGGAGACTATTTTTTTTTTTTTTTGTGGTGCCAGGGATCAAACTCAGGGCCTTGTGCTTGGAAGGCAAGCACTCTAATCACTGAGCTAAATCCCCAGCCCCTGGGAGACTATTTTGAGGACAATCAAACTCATGTGTCTTTTACCATAACAAATTTTTATTTAAACAGTCACCATGTTTTTTTTTTTCTTATTACACCTCCAACTCTAAGTTTCTACATCTGGAACTGAGAAGACCAAATAATACAAGCTATCGATAGTAAATGACTGATGCAGGGAGCATGATTTCTAGCAAGCATGTGGTTTCTAATACAAGGCATTGTGTAGTTTGGGAAAATACAATTTCAAAATTCACAAAATGAAGGTTTTTTTTAAAAAAATAGCATTCTAACTCAAAACGTGATTAATCTTAGGATATTTCATGTCTCTTCTATTCTCATTTTAGGACTCTAAAGTATTAAAGAATAAAATTTTCTTAACTTTGTTTACCTTTTCTCATCCATAAGAAATCACTCCTTGAGTTATATGCTCTCAGAGTATATGACAGTAGATGTTTTTATCTAACTAATAAATTTATCGCAATCATGACATCTTGATGTTCTTTTACTTAAATTTTTTGAAAATTAGAACATGTAGGCAATATTTGTTTCACTGTTTATCTTTCTTCTAATGCTACAAAAAAAAGACATCCAACCAGCATGAATACGGTTCGGGTTCTACAGTCTGAACAAACACAGTAAGCTCCCACATACTTATATTTCATTGTACTTAATTTGTCTGCCTATAATTACGAACTTATTTCTTGAAAAGAAGGTATCATACCATTTATCTAGTGTGTTGGCTGGAAAAGTTCACTTTCAAAAATAGGTGTGCAGATTTCTTCAAATGTAATTTTCATATTTTCAATTATGCTACAGCAACAACAAAAACTCAGCAGCCTCTTCAAGTTGAGAAAAATAAGTGGAGGAAGATTGAGTAACATCCCTTATCTAATTTGGAGAGCCTTCCATCAATTGCATGCCAATACTTAGTCTTGCAATTCCGTGAACATTGGTAGAACTCATAGTGCCCGCTGGGAACTGTCCTCTGTGCTGAAGGAAATGTCAAACCACATCAGGGTGCTGGCCATCAAGCTGGAAAAGGAGAGCTGGATTACTAACAGCGTTGTGCATGTTTAACGTTACTAGAGACAGCTTAAGGGAAAAAATAGTTGTTATCGTCCAGGATAGAGACTCACTTTATAAAAGAAATGGGGTAAATTTGTACAAAGTTCTCTATGTGGTTGGCTGTTCATCCAAACTACAATAGAGAGCAGCCTCTCTGGTTAGTAGCCTGGTTATGAATTCTTCTACTGTTATATACATATGGAACAAAATGCAATAATGACTCAGCTAAAGTTTAGTGAACTATTACAGTGAGACTATTCATGGCACACGATATTCCAACAATAGGAAAGTAGCACAGAGGAGAAATTCAAATTCACGGGGTGCCTGAGCTCGAGGTGTAATTTATCTAAATCCATCTTCCTGATTTTCTGGATTCCCTACTTCAGGATTTAGTTTGAGGTTTACTGTTGTGAAATTATTAGCTTGGCTGCTGTTTTTAGCTGCTCTATTGCTCCCATTCCTTTCACTTCTGTGCGTGATGGAGATAGTGGTTATAAGGTAGATGTTGGCTTCTACTGAAGGCAACATTCATGCCAAGTCGCCTTTACTTCAGAGCGAGCTGCTGTCTCCTCTAGCAATAAGCTTCCTCTGCTACAGAAAAGGATGAATTCTCTTAGATTCTGCCTCAATTTGTAGGGGAAAGGAATGAAATCAGAGGCATTATGAATTCTCTTCTCACTTCAGTAAGCCAGGAATAAATTTGATCGTCAGTTCTCTCAATTTTGAAATCTCATAGAAAATAACATAATTATTAGATTCCTATGATCTCAAAAAATTATTTTTTGTTCACTTCTCTCTTCCTTTTTCCTCTTCCTCAGACATAAATTTAGTATATTTTGTTGAAGGGACTGCATTAGAAATAAGATGAATGAGGCATTTCCATCTAGTTTACCATCTGTTGGAGAAGACAAACTTGTAAACAAGTAATACTGGTGTAGAAACTGAGATAGAAACCCACAGGGGGCTGGAAGTTCTCCAAGGAAAAGATGTTTGGGTTTCCATGGGGATCCTGAGCAAAGATGAGTAGACAAGATGATATATGCACCTCACCTCGATAGATGAGTAAGTGTTCATTCAACACAAAGAAACAAAAGACATTTTGGCAAGAAATCTGGGGAAACAAAGAAAGTTTCATGTAATAATCTGAAGTCAAGAAGCCTACTTGATAATTCCAAGTAGTTTGGTATGTCTGCAGGTCATAACACTATTCATATGGTTTTTGTGGTGAATACTTACAAGCATTTTGACACTGAAAATCTGTAACAAGAATTGAGGGTGATAAAGCCAAAGCCGAAGTAAAGGAAGTACCCTGTGTTATTAGGATGAGACAAGTGAACATGCTAATAATTCACCATTATTGACCCATAAAGAATGGCAACTTTGTGTTTCAACCTAATGGAATCAAATACTTTCCATTCAGCTCTTGGTAATCTGTGTTGAAAAGAGAAAGATTTAAAACAACAAATAATTTAAAATGTTCTCTCTGCACTTTTGAAATACATTATATGTCTCTTTTGACTGAAAATATGCCTTCCTAATAAATGTTGTGCTCATATTGGTATTAAAATTAGTTGAATTTGCCTGGGTAAGCAACGACGATGGGGGAACATGACGGCAGAGCAGAATGGTGACCAGAAATTTAAGGTCCAAGTGTCTAACCAGGGACAGGCCACACATGAATCATGCAGAGGTGAGTAATTAGTAAGTATAAATACCAGTTAGTTAAGGCTTTGACAGAAAGAATCGGGCTCCAATCATTCTTTTATATTTTGCAGATTTGCTATCCTGTCATTGTGTCTCATTCAAACCTTTACTGAAGAAAAACTATTTGTCAACAAGGAGAAAGAATAAAATATAGAAAATTAAGAAATTTAGAAATCATTATGCATAATAGAAGGAAATAGCAACAAATTGATGATAACAGTAAGCAAGTACTTCCTTATATACAAACATAATCCAAATTTCTTTTTTTAATAGAGATGATTAAGCTCTAACACAGTTTATGACCAAAAGGTCAGGAAGTATTATATTGGTGATGAGAAAAAAAATGAATCATCTTTTAATTTCTTTTCCTTGCCTTCCTCGTGTACTCCCACTGCCTGTTAAGTTCATAAACTTCAGTTTTCTTGATACCCATGTAAAAAGAGACTTTGGAAATTACCTGTTTCCTCAGCCACTGCCTTGAAACTCTATCTGTTCTCATTATTCTAAAAGCTAAATTTACAATAAAGGAAGAGAACTAGATTGTCAGTTAGTTTACAATGTATATATATACATATACACACATATATTACTGCTAGAATGTTGCAGTTATCCTTATATTAAGAACTGATTGATTCACAGGAAAACTGGATGCTTCCAGCTTACTAAAATATTTAGAAACATAACCTAGGACTTTAGCAAGAGAAATGTTTAGCTAAAATCTATGATATGCTTAGATACTGCAAATGAAATTTTCAGAAAATCCAGTGAGATATAGTACAAGTAGCACTGAACTAGAAGCCAAGAGACCAGGCCTATGTTACAGTATCTTCTTGCCACGTGAATTTGTATGTGTTATTTCATGTCTCTATGTCTTAACTAGCTCATCTAAAAAATGAGAAGTTCAGTCTGGTGACTGTCCAGCAGTGGTTCTCCAAGTGGGCTTCATAGACTTCCTGTCTCAGAATGACCTTGGTAACTTGCTAGAAAGTGGAATCCTGACCCCCATCACACATCCACCGAGTCAGCAGTCTGCTGGTGCTTCTTATTTAAACACAATAAAGTTTGACTGTCAGAAGCTTAAGGTTTGCTCCAGATTTTGCATTTTGAGTCCTGCTTCTAGGTCGAGATTAATTTAAATGAAATCTGAGATAAAAACAAATCTATTTTTGATATTCTTGGATAATAAAATAGGATCTCTGATTTTTTAAAAGTTGTATATAAATTTCTATGTATCAGAATTAAGTGGGATAGAAGTTTGATTCCCTAAAAGATTAAACAGAATAAAAACCAAGGACTTTGCAATCATATTTTAAAGACAGAAAGAAATCAAGCATTTGCCACATAATACAGTTAATTTGTAACCATGCTCACTGAGACCCAATTTCTGGAACATACGCTTAGTTATAAGCTGCCATAATCTCTCCCAGAAATGTATTTTACTTGCGTGGTAAACATCAGTTCTCTGAATACTACCATGAAATCCAGTCATGAGATGTTAACAGCTTTTGAGCATTTCATTCTGGCTATTTTCAAAATCAGTCAGTGATTACTGGACTTTATTTACCAGCACTAGCTAATAATATCTGTGCAAAATACCCTTGAAAATTATTACAGTCAGATTTCCACAACAGTCAGAGCCCCTGAAACATTTCAGATTAAAAGTTTATCAGTGAAATTATATATAGCATGTAACATATACATGGTATTATATATATGCATACATAAATGTTTTCTGTTTATCCGAGTTAAAGTTACTGTGAAACATTATGTACTACATTAGGAAGTCTCCAGTGACCAGAGCTCAAGTCCTTGATACAATGCTTAGTAGTTGGTCTTAGTTAACTGGCTTAACCGTTTTGAGCCTCCATTTCTTCAAGCTGTAAAATGGGAATATGCTGAATATCTTGTAAGACTATTGTGAAGAATAAATGTAATATTTAGTAAAAACAAAATAAATTTTGCAAAAATTAGCCATTATTTACTTTCCATTTTATGGGACTGAACCTTCTATTTATAATTGTTGGCATAAAATCTGACATTTATTTACTTGCTTACTTAATATGCAAGTTTTTTTATCATCTACTGTGTTAACACTGTGTCAAGTAGGAGATTTAATGTCTACACTAAGGCACTTAAATTTTGCTTGAGAATTTCATGACAATATCACACAGTGCAGGTTAAAAGCTGAAATGCACATTTTATTTTATTTTATTTTTGGCGCTGGGGCTTGAACTCTTGCACTTGCTAGGCAAGTGCTCTACCACTGAGCTACATCCCCAACCCCATGAAATGCAAATTTCAAATACTGACTAAAAATGAATATGATTGATATTCTAAGATCAGAGAGCATTTACTCGAAGCAGGTGTGACACTGAGCTACATGTTGTAGGATTGGATCAGTAAACAATGTGGGAAATTTCAGCAGGAATACTGTAAACTCAGGGAAGCCAGAAAAGGTTCACCATTTTCAGGACGTGGTGGGAGAAGTGCAATTGCTGGAATTAAAGTATCATATTTGGGAAATTATAGAAGCCTGAAAGTCAACGATCCTTGAATTCCCCAGTGAGAGTTTGAAATATATCCAGGAGATAAATATGACACAATTTAGTTTCCAAGCAGTGAAAACCCATGAATAGTGTGATTTTAGTTTTTATAAATGTACCCAGAACAGCGCTCATAAAGAATCAGGGCAGAGAGATACTAGATACAGAAGAGCAATCCGAAGGCTTCTAAAATAGTAGTTGTTGAATTGGAAAAAAATGAATGTGTGGTATAATGGTGAGATTCCTGACAGAATTTATTTTTAAAATAATTTTAAGCTAACCAATTCTTTTAAATTAGATGAGAATGAAAATAGTCCAATGAAACCTTAATATTTTCACTTCCATTCAAATTTTCAAAATGCGCAAAACTTTCATTCCACCAAATATTTATTGAGCACTTTGTATACGCATGGCTCTGGAAGCTTGAAATTTAATGATGAGGAAAAAAAAGATTCAATTGATCTTTATATTTTAGTTGGGAAGCAAAGGATAAACTCAATAATAATAATTAATAAATAAATGATCTATTGTATTTGAAAGAAAAAACAGACCAGGATATGAGAGAGCTGGAGTGACATGTTGAGGGTGGATTACAGTGTAGACCTCACAGAGAAGGTGGCATTGGGGAATGGTTTAAAGAGGAGATTGAGCTGATTCCACAGAGGAGGGGGAAGAACTCCAGGCAGAGGTAAGGATTACTGCAAAGGCCACGGGGCTGCCCAGCATGTTGGAAGAGCCTAGTGTAGCTAAAGATTTAGGAATTTGTTTTTAAGGTTTGACAGAAATTTATAGCGAATCACTTTTTAAATTTGTTTATGCAATTCCTTCAGGCATAATCTTATACGTATTCAGTAACTGTTAGAGTGCCTTCTATAAGACAGTTTTGAGTTTTTGGGAGAAAAGTATATCTATCTTCCAAAGTTTCACAACAGTGTGGAGCATACTCAGTATCATTCAATTATGTTTTTTACCTTGATACCAGCTCATATTAGTGTTATTTTATTAATTTATATGGATGATTTATTTTTGAAATTTTCTGGGGTTTTCTTTTTCCTCCTTGTCAGGTTTTAAATGTGTACTCTTGCCATTATCCAAAAAAAAAAAAAAAAATTTACAAGGCATTTCCAAGGATACATAAGATATGACCCTCTCCAAAAAGCAGAAACAAGACAGAGTGGGGACTAAAGATTAAAATGCACATATAGTGTTCACGTACCACTAATTTTCACCCAGGTTGACTAATGGGTACTAAAGGGAATAATCATATAAATAAACAGACAATATCTGTGGGATTTTTTAAAACTAGGTATGCAGAAAAATTATAATGTTTATTGAAATAAGATTATGAAAAATTTTCCTAGGTATCTCCCAAAAAGAAGATAATATGATGAAACAAAGTTTTTTACAACATCCTTGCAATAGTTATGAATGCAGAGGAAAAGTTTTTTGGGAAAAGTAGTTTAATTCATGACTTTCACTGACTATCTCGAGCACTTCGTGGGGTATATATGAGACAACAGTTGTTTTAGCAAAGCAAAATTTCACTTATTCATCAGGAAGCCATATAACTCCAAGCTTGTAAAGTCTACAAACTACATATGTGTCTCTTTTTCTGTATTAAGACACTACTTCAAGCCAGAAAAACTTGGATGAGATTCCCAGTTTCGGTACATGTCTGTGTGAGAACAGCTGAGAGTGAGGAACTGTAATATTTTGTCTAGTGCTAGCAAGCTCCTGGGCCTCAGCGACACAGAGCCTAGTAATCCAGGCCTCGGGACCAAGAGCAAATGGAAGGTTTAATTGGCCCATAATCCAGTTTTTACCAAACTTGTTAAATGTGGTGTTTTGGTAAATGCTAAATGTCATTTGAGCATGTGGGCAAGAATGAAAAAAACATTAACACTTCAGACTAACCAGAAAATAAAATTAGTAGCTACAAAGCTAATGCCAGGGAACATTATAAATCATGATAAAGCATATTCATATACCGATGTCACTCTTAATAGTTTTGAGTGCATAGAAAAATGTATCGGTCGTTTCACAGTATGCATTTGATGTGGTTTCATTACATAGTTATCATGATTTAAAATAATTGACTCATTTTCATCTCTTAATTAGGTGTTAGATTTATGGTAAAATTTGTGAAAGTGTTCATTCACTGACCACATGGGTATGTTGGCCATAAGGACACAGATGAGCACTAACGTATGTAAGGTATTATGGTAAGAAAAGTTATGAAATTCTGGGGAGAATGATTTCAAATGAGAACATGATAAACCCGGAAAAGTAGTGCAAAGTCACTGTGAACCCTGGACTGAAGAAAAGTACTTTCCACTGGGCCGCTGGATGACCGTCACATGCACGTGTGATTTAAAATACTACGTAGCAACCAGAATCTCCACCCACTGGACACTCATCATGGGTTATGATTCAGGGTACCACTGCGAACCAGTGAAGGGCGGCACTTGCCGACCCCTTTATACTCTGACTAATAAAACCCAATAGTCTCTTCAAGTTATAAATGAAAACGATTGACTTTCTTTACATGTAAAGGTATTTGTTGCAAATTATATTATGTAAAAAATGCTCATAGGTTACCTTATAAAATATCATCTTATCACATCCAAAAAATTATAATTAACATGAACATGAGCCATTTCCGAGTCAGTTGTTTCTTATGGAACATACAGAGAGAAGTAAAAATGAGAGGTTTTCCACAACTACTTGGGAAACACTTAAAAATGAAATACTTTCTCACAGTCTAGTCTGCTGTGGAAAAATACATTACTGAATAGCATAAGTATAAGATTTCCTTGATCTGGAATTGGAAACAAGAGTAACCACATTCAAAGGAACATCAGCTGATACAGTTCTAAGCCCACAAATTTTTTTTTTTCAGGTATCAGTTCACAAGCTGAACTTATAGTTTTCTGCCATAGATTAATAATGTGTGCAAGGAAAATGCAATGATTTTATACACTGCCAGACCTTTCTGATTAAATTAATTTGCCACCACAATATGCTTAAAGGTGAAGGGAAAGAAAGTGTTAATCATAAGTCATATTTACCTTGGAAGAAAAATTGGTGATGTATATACATTTTTTAAAAAGAGCATCATTTTAAAAGCTTGAAAAATAAATGACAATCTGATTAAACGGGAAATCCACCTTGTAAGAGGTTGACGCTATGCTATTTTTGCAAGGACCCACCAGGGTCACCTATCTGCCACGGCCCCGCCTTGCCTTATCACACTTTTTCTTCAGTGTGCATTCGTGGAGTACATCTTGCTCAGTTGTAAATGAATATGTCTTATGAAATTTGTGAAATTTTTACAATTTGAAATAGCTTCTGACAGAGTAATTTCCAAATTGCCCCATGAAGATTCACATCACGGACAGTGGATTCAGCCTGTATTACAGTTATTCCCATTTCCTGGTCTTCCTTTCTGTCCTAGTAACAGAATTTTGACCCAAGGAAGTTTCCCAACATCAGTTAAACAAGATGTGCAACTCCTAGGAAATATCCTTAAGAAGAAGGGGTCTGTCTTGTCCTCCCCTTTTCTCCTTTTCCTCCTTCCTTGGATGTGTATGTGTGATAGAGGAGTTGAATAACCACGGAAGCCAGATGGGAAGGGATACAGAGCAAAAGACACAGGGTTTCATCTCTGATATAACGGATTACCATACCAGCCTTGGACAGCTCTGCTTAGATGGTGTTATGGTTTGGATCTGGGATGTTCCCCAAAACCTCATGTAGTGAAGACTTAGTTCCCAATGTAACTTTTTGAAGGTGATTGGATCATGTGGGTTGTAACTTCATCATGGGCTCGATCCATGGATGGGTTCACGATTTGCTAGCATTACTGGGAAGTGGTGGAAAGTTAGGAGGTGGGCCTAGAGGAAGGGAATACACCGCACGGGTGTGGCCAGGAGGACTAGATCTGTCCCCGGCCCCTTCCTCTCTGGCTCTTCCTCTCTCTCTGCTTTCCAGATGCCCTGAGGTGAGTGGCTGTGTTCCCTCTGCATGATTCTCTGGCTCAGCACAGGCCCACAGTAATGGAGCCAGCTGACTGTAGACCGGAACCCTTGCAACTGTGAGCCAAAAGTCTTTTCTCCTTTAAATATTTACCTGAGTGGGGTTGGGGATTTAGCTCAGTGGCAGGGTGTTTGCCTGGGGAGTGTGAGGCCCTGAGTTCGATCCCAGCACCCCCATCCAAAAAGTACTTATCCAAAGTATTTTACCATAGCAATGGTAAGCTAATACAGATGGTTATTTGAGATTATTTGAAGTCTTGTTACGGATAGCCAGATGTGCATAAAAGATAAGGCAATCAGCACAGAATTTGGATAATTAATGGCCAGTGTGTCACTTGCCATTTACTTGATGTATATAAAACCATTTTTTCATTATTGCAGTGGAATTATTATTATTTTTTTACATTGGAATTATTTTTAAAATTAAATAATAATTTAAAAATTGAAATTTACTCTCTTACTTGAAACTTCTAATGTACATGGTAATTCAATTTGTGGCTTTTCTTTCCAAATACATTTTAAATTTTTAGAATACCTTTTCTCCTGAGTTTCTCACTTTTTAAAAAAGTTATTTAGTCTCACTTGATAAAGATACAAAGAAAAAGTAATGATATATCTCCTCCTAGTGAGTGCATTCTAGACTCTCTGATCAGTGGATATTTAAAATCTGATTAGAAAATGTTTTCCTATGAAACATAAAAATAAAGTGCTTTCTTCTATAGTCTTGCCCATCGTCTTGCAAGTATTTTGTCCTTCCCTGTTTATTATTGTAAACAATAATAAATCTATGTGATAGGTTGTAGAATACAGTTAGTATGGGATGCCTTTAACCACAGTGGCCAGTGTCCGCAAATTGTGATCAGATTACTATCTTTCCAAATACTCACACTGAAAGCTTCGTTTGAACAGGCTTAATTGGTATGTGTTAAAGTGAACAATTCCGGGAGGCTGTCAGTACATGGAAGCCGATGGGAGCTTCGAAGTCAGATATACCTTGTTTTGAAGCCTGGCATTGACACTTACTACCCTGTATTCTTTAGGTGATATCCATTACTTCTCTGAATGTGCTTCAGTAAATAGTGATAATAATACTTATTTCACAAACCAGTGAAGACAACACTTCTTTCCTGGGAGGTACTCGATAAATGTTAGCCCCTTCCCCCAGCAGCGTATTCTGACATAATGACCATATGTGACTGTGAAGATTTTGGTCCCTGTTTCTGAGGACGTATTCAATATATTTACCTATTGTTGATACTGAGGCATGTTGCTGGCCATGCATACAGAACTGAAGCACTCGCTTCCTTTAAAATTATAGTTGTGCCTCCATAGATTCAACCAACTGCAGATCAAAACGTATTTAGAAAACAAAAGTGTCTGTACTGAACATGTATGGCTTTTTCCCTTGTCATAAATCTCCTAAACAATACCGTGAAATAGTTGCACAACATTTGCATTGTATTAGTTATTATAAGTAATTGAGAGAGAAAGTATGTGGGAGGATGTTCATAGATTATATGCAAATACTATATCAATTCATATAAGGAACTTATACCTGTAAATGGTGGTGACCAAGGTAGGAGGGAGAATTCCTAGAAACAGTCCCCACAGGTACCCAGAGACAACTGCACAGGGAAATTCCTGGAGAGTAGAAAACATCAGCTCGGCATGCATGGATGTCCTACAGTCCAAACAGAACTCTGCTCCTCTCTCTCCCTGTTCCTACCCTGCACCTCTTGGTGGATTTGGAACAAATTTCTTTGGCTAGTTGGGTTTCTGTGATGACAGTGTCTTTGAGAAGATCAGCCACAGCTCAGCTTTCTCAGACACTGATTAAGTGGGAACCAGGAGACTTGGGTTGTCATTTCCATTCTGTACTGACTAACAGTCTAGGGGAAAGACAAGCAAAGAAACGCAGAGTATATACCAGGTGCTTACTCTGTTCCTGTCACATGTTAGTTGGCGGTATTATTTAATGCCTTTCCTCACAAGAGATCCATGAAGTAGGTAGTCTTGCTCCCCTTGCAGATGAAGAAGTGAAGGCTTCCCTGCACCGAGTAACCTGCTTGTGAATTATGGAGTCATGCTCTAATTGAACCCAACACTGGCTGACTGCAAAGCCCACCCTTCTTGCTCTATAAAATGCTGCCTCTTTGACCTAATTGAGCCTCTTTTTTCCTTCTGCAAAATACCATGGAATGGAAGTTCTCTAAGGCTTCTTATACTCTCAAATCCTATAATTCCATCCTCTTTACTCTAAATGTAAAAATATAAAACTTACTAAGCTTTTTAAAGACTTAATGAGTCTTTCTCCAAAAAATGTTCCCACCATGTTTGACTCATTATGGTAGGTACTTTCAAATGTGGGAGATATAGTAAGAGTAAATACGTGTAATTGGGGGTAGGAAGTAAGGAATTAGGTGCTTATCATTTTCTATAAGCATCATATTTCAGTAAACTGCTATTTAAAATCTAAATAGTCTTATCAATTTGTTTTTCAAAGTTCTGATTATTCAACAGAACACAAATGAAACAATTCAGAATCCATGCTGTGTTGAAAGAAGAAAGGGATTCAACAAGTACAATTGAACCCCACGGGAGACACAGTTATAGACATGTTAGAGCTCAAGGAGCCAGGAGTACAAAAGATTATTAGCTTAACTCCATTTTAGCCTTCCTGGGTTGACTAGGCAATCAACACAGCAATATCTAACACTTAGCTTCCTTCATTTGTCACACACATTTTAAGTTCAAAGATGTGAGTTTCACACTGATTTAAAAAAAAAAAAGGCTTCCTTGCTTTCTTTGGTATCATAATGCTTTATTTCTTTTCTTGAATAGCAAAGCTAATTCTGGGGAGACTTTGCAGGACTGTGCTAAAACTTAACTATAATACCCTTGAGTGGCAAACTCGGATTTATATTTAATGGACACATTTGCCTTAGTCATAATCGATAAGTCTCCTTCTGGGTCACCGAGAAGTGTCGCATTTGTTTGCGATTTATTATTTCTATTCATTGCTCTTTGCCTGTTTGAACAATAGAAGGAAGCAACTTGTTTTCTTCTTTGTATTATCATCAAGTCTGTGCTTTAGTGAAGCACATCGGAATTTGCATTTTTGCTTTAGTTCAAAATATAGTAATATTAGAAATGGCTAGGAATTAAAAGTGTTGAAAAGTGATGCAGAGAACATTTTCTCAATTACTCAATAACTTGTACAGGCAGATTCACTGTGGAAAGGGCATTTAGGTAAAGTGACAGAGGTGCACAGGTTACAGCTTCCGAAGCAGATGTTCTGTGAAAATGTAACCTGGTCCATTTCCCTGCAGTTTCTTTAACAGTACTATTTGTGATATAGTCTAGTCGACTCACTTTATGAACCATTTTTTTTTTTTTGCAAATGTAAAATTAACCATTGTGCTTTCAGGTTTTATTGCCACCTAAACCTCCATGGCACAATGCACGATTTCCACACACATGAGGTTCCTCCAGTGTCAAGTGCATTATGAACTTCAGGCAAGGACAAATGACTAAACTCTCCGCTGGATATGGAATTGCAGGGCCCCTTATATCTCTTCCAAATATGTGTAAAGGCGCTGATACTACTAAATGGCTTCTGGGGTAATTTGATTTATTGACAGCTTTCTTCAGTTCTTCCTAGCCTTTACCCAAGTTTTGATCTACTTAAGCATTCTTTAACACCTGGTGGTTTAAAAAAGGAAGCTCATTTAAAGAGTGTGTGGGTAAAAAAAAAAAAAAAAAAAAAAAGCATAAAAAGGCAGCAATTCCTCCTCCCCCTAATCTGTCATTCCTGCTTCCAATACGGAAAGTCCTTGAATTGCAGGCCTTCAGGTGTCTCCAGATGGAGGTAGAATTGAAACATGGAACGACAATGGTCTCTCTGGGATCTGACATTGGTGCTGGACTCCCAGAGTTGTTTGTTTTGTTTGTTTCTTTATGGCGATATCAAGAAAGATACAGTTAGTAGAGTTTCAAAGAATAGTTTGCACCAGTTAAATATGCTACACGGCAGCCCTGAAACTGATGAAGTTTCTGTTCTCAGTCTCATAAGAACTCTGTTAACAGGTAGACTGACCTCCTGACAGATTGTCAAGTACCGAGTTAGCATTTCGGAATTCAGTATTCTTCCAACATGCAGGGAGGGGAGCGGGAAAGACTCTTACATGAGGCAGGCGCTCCTTCCATCGCACCGTGTTTGTTCAGATGAGGACTTGGGGATATAATTTCATCTCCCCTGTCAAAACCACTGCAGCAACCAGCAAAGGAGACACATGGCAGTAGTCTGAAGAGGAAAACCTCTGGCATGTAAGCCGGTGTTGCATTGCTTTCTCTTTCTAAAAGTTTGGTCAAATAATTGTAAATCGAACTTTAAAACTATCCTGTTATAAGCTGACTGACACTCAAGCATATGCTCACACTATAACTTGGCCATCCTGGTATTTTATAATATATACAGGATTTTTTATTTAACAACTACAGCCATTGCAAGGAGGATTGGATGTTTGAGCCAAGTCTGGAAAAGTTAGCAACTTTGAGCAACTCTGTTTTAAAACATATATATATATATATATATATATATATATATATATATATATATGTGTGTGTGTTTAATATATGTTAAATATATATATTTTAAAAGGCCTGAGCAAAGAAACCAAGACCTTTGGAGCAGGAGGGAGTGGTAGTAGAAGTAATCTCAATATGAATGCTGTTGGTGACCAAACCAGGAAAGTTTTACAGAAAGAAAAGTCAACCAAATCAAAAGGGAAACCTAAAGGTGTCTAGAGAGTTTTTTGATGGGAAGGCAGTAAGGCACATAACAGAAATGAGTTTTAATAAGGATGCATCCAGGCAAGCTCTTTTGGATAATGGCAACAACACAGAAGTGGCTTTGAATGTACTGCTTACCAGCAACAAGGAGAAACCTGTTACAGGTCCACCTCCAAGAAGTAGAGGAAAAGGCAGAGGTCGAGTAAGATCCAACGAGAAGAGCAGCTAGGAAATGCGAGGCCGTCAGTACCAAACACACTGTTCGATTTCTTGGGGTCTAAAAAGGGGACTTTAAGTGTGGAAGGACCTAAGTCACAGTGCCAGCAGCTTCATCAGGGAGAGCACAGAATGTCAATTATTGAATAAAATGGAATAAAGGATAATAACCAATCAAGATATCTTCCTTGTAATGATGCCAAGTGGGCAAGAAATGAAAAATCTCATTTTTCAAAGAGACACCCAAAATTCAAAGTCAATTTTTGGATGCAGTGAATTTTCTAGAAATAGAGTTTCAGAAAGACCAAATATCTCTTCAGGATCGGAAGTATGGGCTGAGGAGGAATCAAATGCCACAGGCCATGTACTAGATATGACAAAACTAAAGATTCTTCATATCCTCTAAGTTCTCAGCACAATGATGATGTTTTAAACAAAAGAGATAATGTGATGCAAAGCAGATCAGAAAAAGGTCCCTCCATACCATACAGAAGCAAAAGAAAATCCATTCTTCAAGAATTCATAGATTACAAAAATCAAAAATGTGGGAAAAGAGAAAGCCAAGTGGGTAATCCTGATCGTTTTTGTGACAGGAAGTCATGAAAAAAAAATGAAGCTTTCAGTGGTGTAAAACTTGGAAAACATTTTAATATAAATACCGATTACCGGAATCCTGTCAGATGTAATAGTGTTATTGGTGCTCCAAATGGAGAGACAGAAACGCCACTGGGAGAGGTATAGGACTGATGTAGCCAGCAGCAGCCATCACAGCTGTAATCTATGACCATAAAATTTACAGCCGTGGGCCCAAAAGAAGATCTGGGCCAGTTAAGCCAGAAAATGTTCTAGAATCATCTATTTCCATGGAGTATGCAGAAAGGAGGAAACATGGAGATGAATCCTTCGCACTTTATTGGAAAGACAAGTTTGATGGAGCAGAAGTTGAAACCCTACATTCTTCCAGTATGATTGCAGGTGTTAAATGCACTAAGAAGAAGTGCTACTAAGCAGTATCAAGCCCATTCAGACGGGCACGGGAAGAAGGCACCTATGACCAAGCTCTTGAGCTCTGTAGAGAAGCTGGTGGACAGCCAAGATGGTCTAACCTGCCAGCCTACCAGTTTTTACCACCTGCCTGAGCTCGAAACTAACAAGAAAAGAGTCACTGTGAAGAAAAGATTTGTTGAAACCTCCTGGTCGAAACTTCTCAATAAATCTCCTACTTTCCCTTCAGAATAAAATGCATCCATGGTGGATACCCTTATTTGAAGAAACAAAATACAAATTTTTAGGGGGATAATTCAAGAATGGGAAAATGAGTCAAATAAAGCTTTTACAAGTGAAAGGAAGATGTTTTTCTTCTACCGTCAATGAAACTGTTGTACTATATATTAAAAAAAAAAATCTTTTGCCAGCCCAATGCATTAATCACCTATTGGTCTGTTGTACATTTGCCCAAACTCCTAATCTCCTGTCAACTCATTTTCTACATGACAGCCGGAGTGATCTTCTTATAAATATATCTAATCCCGTATCATGTTCTATTTATTCACTCCAGTGGGTCTCCATTGCTCTGTGGATGAAAACAAAATCCTTGAAAGGGCCCATGAGGAAAGGGAAACTCTAACACCTGCTACCTCCTCAGACTGAACTCACAACACTTTTTTTGCTCTTTCTAATAAGAAAGGAAAGAAATGTGGACATCTTATCACCTGGACCACTTTCAAAGATAGGCCTAGTACAGAAAACATTAGACATAATCAATGCCTTGCCCTCTCAGCACACACTGCCTAAGCAGACTGTCCCCACTAAAGTGTGCGTACAAACCCTAGCAGATACAAATTGGTGCCTTGGGACAAAATGCATTTTCATGGAGATTCAGTATGATGAAAAACCAGTTAAGTTCCAAATTCATAAAAGCCTATTTTGCCCATAAGGTAGCAAAAATATTCTACTGGAAGTACTACAGGCCTCTATTTGACAAAATAGCAATACTTGACGTAACAATATTTGATAAAATAAAAATAACAATGGCTAACATATTTACCCTATATGACAGACTAGGTGATGAATGCTGCATTTGGTGTATATTCACTCCCTCTGAGTTTATGAGGCAGTTATTTCAATAATCTCCATTATATGGATGGGAAAAAAGTGAGACACATAATGGATTGCAATGAGGGTAAATAATTCAAGCTGAAGTAAACTATTACCGTAGGCTTTATAAGAAAAAGTATGTTTATATGCCTCCTACCCTTCTAACAAGAGTAGCATTAAAGATTTTTAGTAGCCAAGCACAGATTTTAAGATTGTTTTGTTCCATATTTTGTACTTTGAAAAACAACAATGATCATTTACTAATTGAGGATTCAGTGTTTATTTTTAAACCTTTGAAAATTCTTCTATAAAAATAAAACAGTGCCTGCCTTAAATGGTTGTATATTTTGCTTCTCTGTTTATTCAAACGTTGGTATGAGACCCACCATAACGGTTTCTGTTCATGTCTGAATACATGACAAAGCAGCATATACATAGTCCAGAATCCATACAGTGCATTCAATTTTCTTACAGTTACCCCACTTAGGACATATTCTGTAGGAATGTAGAGCACTAATGATCCACAAACGTCTTGTGACTGTCTAGTTCCTTTGCCACTTTGGGATTCTGCCTTACAATGTGGGGCTAAATCTCTACTTACCTTTTTTTGTTTTTATTTTTTAAAGACTTAAGCAGATTCTGCATGTTTAAAAAGATCAGAGCTCAGGTTATTAATATTTGAGTAACTTCAACAAATTAAGCTAAAATTTCAGACAGCATCACAAAATCATTTTCATCTCGTGCCTTTGTTTCACACTTTGGGGAATATTTGGCCGGTGTATGTTTGATTTGGAAGAATTATTAAGAAGTGTTTTTATTGCCTACAATGATTTTCAATAATAGGTCAGAAAATGAAGGGATTTAAATACGTGTTTTATTGAAAGCTTAAAAATATTTCAGATTCAAAAAGTGATTCTTAAATATAAACTGTAAGATTTTACAAATGCAGAAGTTTCTCAGTTATGAATTAATATAAGCAAGATATATAACTAAATATTGCTTATATATTAACACCCTCAATGCAGAGATTGTAATTAGGAAAACGTCGTCAAATTTTTAACCAACAATATGCCATACCAGTGGGGGCAAACTCACAGCGTGCTTGCCACAGCGGGCTGTTATCACCGAAAGCTCTAAAAGGTTTGCTGTCACTGGTACACCAGTGAATAATGGCATACGACCATAGTGAGATCAGCTGGCAATACACAGCCTATGAAACCCACCGCTCTTCCGTCACCATTTGAGGATCTTGCCTTTGCGTTGCTATCGGAGAGCCTAGTTCTGCGACAAGAGCTTCAGGCCTGGTTTGTAAGGGCATGTTGCCACTGAGCTCTCATGGTGCTCATGGCCTTCTTATCAGTGCTTCCCTCATTGCTCTGCTAGATGGAATGTCTCGGAACATAGGTGGTTGGCAGGATGTCAGGATTTATGTAATACAAAGACCGGTCAAAATATATGGTGAATGTTTGAATTTTAAAATTTACTATCACAAAACACACCTTGTGATTAATCTCCGTCAAAATACTTCCCCTCACTTCAAGCATTCATCCCAACCAAGGAAGAAACATCAGGGCAGGAAGGTTGCCCAGTTCATAGTGGCCGGGAAGGTGAGCAGAGTGCAAAGAGCTAAAGAAGAACGGTCAGGGACCAGATGTGGTCCCCACGGACATGTTCCCATGATCCATTTCCTCCCACTAGGCCCCGCTTCCTAGTGGCCCATTCAGCTATGAACTCATTAACCTATTAATGGGGTTAGTGCCCTCACAATCTGGTTATCTCTTCAGGAAGCTCTTAATCAAGTTGATAATAAAGATTAACCAGCACAACCCATCTTCTTTCCTTCTACTTACTCCCTTGGCAGTTTTGACTTACCTATTTCATTTAATTTGAGCCATTGCTTTTCTCAAGCATGTCTCCTGAAGCATGTCTCCAGCTTGCCAGGATCTTATAAGCCGTTTCCCAGGATAGTGGTCTCACATCAACATGTACCTCTTTATTCGGCTTTATGTCTGTTCCTCCTGATCCAGTATTCTCAGCCTCTTTGTGTGCTAGCGCCTTCTGATGCTTATGAAGTTCTACATCTCCTCTGGTGTCCTCTTACTCCCTTAGTAAGTCTAATAGTTTCCTAGTCAACTTCTTTTCCGATTCCTAGTCAGCTTGCTTTCTGATTCCTAATTATTATTATGGAAAGGAAGAGAAATCTTGCAGTAGTATGTGTTGTCTCACAGTGCCTGGGCCTGTGTGTCAATTCAGGTAATGGAGAAGTGCTAGTCTTTGTGCCAGAGAGGCAAGGCAGTCACTGGAAATCCAGAGGATTCGCCAGGCACAGCAGATTTCGTTTTAGCTGTATTCTCTGCCTCAGGGTCGCATTCCTTCCCAGTTAAGGCTGTGACCTCAGCACAGCAGGTTTTATTTGGTCAAGAATACAACCTTCTTTCAAGCTCTAATAATTTTCTGAACAATTATATTTGGGGCTTAGTTCTCAGCACTTTTTTTTTTTTTGCCATCCAGTTCCAGGAGATCTAAATCCATTTCTATGCTTCCAAAGAGGACGTCATGCTTTCAGACTCACTCTTTAATTGTTAATTGACTACTCTCAGTCATCTATTCCTTTTTCTAAGGCATACATTTTCACCATCAATTACTAAATAATTTAAAATTTTTTCAAATCATCCCATGTTCCTCAAATACTTGATATATTACATCCACAGCTGCATTTCCTTTTGCTGTTATACTATCCTAACTTACCAGCAGTAAATTTATCAATACCTCTGCTCTCTTGGTCAAGAGCTCCATGTACCACCAGTGAGAAGGTCCTTACAGGTGGTCAACTCCAGTGTCCCATTTTAGTCTCCATATTCTCTACTCCTGGTATCAGCTCTTGCTTGCTGGATTCCTGAGGAGTCAAAATCTAAGACAGAGTTTAGTTTGCAAGATAAGCACCTGTGGGAAAGGGAAAGCAAACATAATCAGGCAGAGAGAAGCTGCTATGCAATGCAGTCTTTAAAAAAGCCCAGACTCACCCTCAGGAATTAGAAAAACTGAAATAATTTTTTAATGTTGTTCTGAGTTTGACAAAGGAGGAAGACGACAGACTTTTGTCAAGGTAGGTATCATTAGTGGAGGCCAGCGACTCTGAAACTTTAGCATAAATTCGCATCGGAATCCAGGAGGGCTTAATTAATCGTTGTTAGTCTCCCCTGCCAGAGTTTCTGAGTAGATCTGGGGTAAGACCAGAGAATGTGCTTTTCTAGCTTCCCAATTGGTGTTGATACTGCTGGTCTGGGGAATCTTAGATTGGAAATCACTGGTGTAGGTCATTCCTTGAAGGGCCTTTTAACTGGCAACGCTTCTAACAGCTGGGGGAATAAGTCTATCATTCCTCAAAAGAGATCTGAAGATCACATCACAGTTAGTTAGAAGTATAATCCCATGAACTCTACCACTTCTTAGTTCTTTGAACTTGGAAAGCTATTTAACTTCTCTATACTCATTCAAAAAAATCCCTACACTGTGTTTGTTCCTAAATTCAACGACTGGCACTATCATCCAGTCGCCCCAACCAGAATGTTGGGCGCTGTCTTGGATCTTACACCTTCCTGTCATCTAGTTAGCACAACAGAGCTTGGCAAAGCTATCATCTCGCTGTCTCCTGATTCAACTTCATCTTTAGGCCATTGAAAATACCCTGGTTTCTACTCTAATCATCTCTTATCCATAAACTAGTCCATCTTCCCTTTTACTTTTTAAAAAACATGCAAAGTGGTTTTCCTAACATATTAACTTGATTAGGACCTTACAAGTTTGACAGCCTTTATTGTTCTCAAGATAGAGTAGAATCATTCCATTGTGATTATGCCCATTACAAGATCCTATTTTCCTTTCCATTCTCAAATGTTACCAGTTGTACTCTCACAAGCCACACTTTATACTTACTTGTTTGTAGTTTCTTTCAAATTTCTGTTTTTCTTTACCTTAGGCTTTGCACACACTACTTTCTCTCTTTGGAGTGCCCTTCGCTTATCTTTTGCCATATTCTTTTGCGCTCCAAAACATCCTTCAAGTCTCCCATCTCCTGAAAACCCTTTCTGTTTCATGGATGCTGGTTAACCATCTCTGCTATGGGCTCCTCTGGCTCCCTCTTTTTTATCCTAAGTTTACTGCAGTTAGATAAATCTTTATTTTTCCATTCCACAAGGTAGAGATAGTGTTTTACCAGGCACTGGGCCTATAATAGTGTTTCAAAGACCAACATCATAATAAAGTTGCACATTTTCAAATTTTGGAAGGTTAATTTTCAAATAGGCCATATGCTCAACACATGAAAATTATTCAATAAATTATAGTTATTTTCATTTTAGTTGGAGTTATACAGAAACAAGTTTGGGTGGGTTTGAGAAGGGAAATGGAAAATACAATTGGATAGTTCTAAGTGAAAAGTTAATAGCTGAGACAGTACCTATCACGATTATTTTTCCTACCAAAAAGTTTATATGTTTTAAAATATTTTAACCTTCTTAAACAAATTTTATACTTATGTCATTTGAAAAGGTATTAGTAGCACAAAACATTACAATTTTATAATCTACCATGGAAATGAGAATCATAAATAATACAGTGGGAACATAATAATTTGACTATACTTATTGTTAATTTATTTTTCAATTATTATTTAGTTATACTTCATTATTAACTTTCAAGTATTGACATAACACTTTGTAACAATTATATTTATTAAACTCGGCAATTATGTGATATATAGATAGATCTATTAATGTATTTGTAAAAGAAGAAATAATCTAGAAATATCTCAAAGGAATGAGAAAGGCAGAAATCAAAGTCTGAATTTTT